>JAFBJQ010003275.1:258959-445934 GCA_016785345.1 Trinectes maculatus
TGCCCCCCCCCCCCCCCCCACCTCTGAAATAAAACCCCATAAATTAGGGATATTTGGATTTTGGAATGGTTGTTCTATTTTTCCCATTTCAAGAAAGTGCTTGATATTACATTACAATTGCGTGCTTGTTCTAAAATCCCCTAATTCCATGATATAATATCACTGTAGCATGAACTTTTTACATTTTCCATAAATTTCACCGAATATCCCTAACTTTTTGTGAGTAGTGTGTGTGTGTGTATACATACAGTATATACTGTACTCTATATATATGGGGTGGGGGGTACGGGCCACCACAAGCTTGGGCCCAGGCGCCTCGTCATTCTTAATCCGTCCCTGGTCATGTGGGCGTTGAGAAGCGCGCCGTTTGCTGCATAAATAAAACATGGCGGACTCAGAGGAATTTAGACGTAAACGAATAAAGGTAAGAAGCACACATACAGTGTTTTACTGCAGCATCAGTCATTGATCATGTTAACGAAGTAGCCGATATAGGTACATGACACTCGTGAGCTCGCTTCCTGTTTATATGAGCATATTTATGGTAACGTTAGCGACCTAGCTTAAAATCCTTTAGCATCTGCTATCCAGCACGAATGCATGTCGCTACGATACGCCAGGCTTTGTTTACGAGGCAGACAATTCGATGATGACTAAATGACCAAATTCAGCACAGTAGGACTGGGGTCTTATGATTCATAAGAACCTGAACTTTGCAGCTTCGTGTTGCGGTTAGTTATAGTCTTTACTAACACACATGCTACGAACAATAAAAAAGTGGAGATTCTGTTTAAGTTACGCATTGTTACCCAAATATCATTTTTACTTGCTGTCTCCTGCATATCTTACAGTGTCTGAGCTCATCAGACTGTATCGTCTGTATTATGTAACAAACATGCCAATGCGATAAACCAGCCAAATTTTAAATGGAGTTTGGTGGCATGCACCATAAAAACAAGGCCTGTAGCAATCACTACTGATTCTAGCTTGCTATCAATGAAGGCAAGGCACGCACATAGGTTCCTTAAACGTTGATGTAAAGAGGTGATTATCTGTGAAGTTATACTGTATTACAAGTTATAATATATTACAATAACCTAACATTAAGATATAAACTCTCTAAGAGATACGCTGTTTTTCTCAATAGACTGGCGATTTTTGTGTGTGGTACAACTATTATGTTGATGATGTTGCTGTGTTAAAGTAACGGGGTTGTTACAGCTAGTTGTGTTGAAAATGCATTTGTTAATGCAGGCTGACTAAATAAAGCAGGAGCACATGCTGGTCAGGTGAAATCACAACATTCTGGTCTGCTGTGAATGAAGATACCGCTGTAGCATCTGCTACACCTAGAGTTTTTACAGTAGGTATTTAGAAGTCTGACCATGAAAACCTAAAACAATTATGGTAACAGCAGCTGCATGTTTAGATGATGTTTAGATATGTTTAGATGCTCTTTGGATGACACAACTGAATGAAGAAGAGCCATGTTAATGTCACGAGTATTTTGTGATGTCTTTGCTTTGCCAGGGTAAAGTTATGAATTTAATTGTTGATGTTGTGCTGTGACCCTAGACCCTTTGTGCAGCCCAGTCTTTTAGTAATTACATTTAGAAAATATTAAAAAATAATTGACCTATCTCCTAAAACACAGTGTTATAATTCAGGATTGTAAGCAGTATTTCTTGTTATAAACTTAAACTTTATGACACCATAAATGTCTCTTTCTGAGAGGCTGCATAGAAGTTTGAATTATTTTTTGTAATGGTGGTGGTAGGTATGTTTTACAGTTTTGCATTTGGGACTAGCTTCTTTGGAGCTGAAGAAAAAAGAAAAGACAATATAAACACCCAGACTATATTCTAAATGGAATAAATCCAGCAGTTACCTAATATGTGAGTTGGCATGTTGTCATATGTGATCAGTTAATGTAAAGTGGGCCCAAAATTTATAGTTTGATATTCATGTGTCATGAAGTAAAGTTGGCCGAGTTTGCTCATGATTTATCTTACCTCTCTGTCCCCTACAGCATGAGGAGCACCTGTCCAGAGTGTTTGACGAGGTGATGGGGCTGGGAGACTTTGCTGAATCCCCCAGAGGTTCCGCCACCTCTTCCAGGAGTGGAGGTCAGGATGAGTCAAGAGAAGTAGATGAAACATCAGGGCAAGGGGAACATCAAGAGGCAGAGGAAGAGGATAGCAGTGGCACTAAACAAGAGGAACAGATGGATGAGGGGGTGGAAGAGTCTACACTTCCTTGCATTTCCTCCTCCTCTGGACATAATTCCTCAATTATTGTGAGAACGAGTGAAGGTAGAGGAAAAAGTGGAGGGGCAGCATTTGATGACGCATTAGATGGCCCTCCTATGTACGGACCAGAAGAAGAAGATGATGAAGATTGGCACTTTGCTTTGCCAATGGGCTCCCTGGAGGATGTTGATGCGGATAAGGCAAACAAGCAAAGAAGGCAAACAAAAGAGGGGAATAACTTAAGGCGAGGGGGTGAGGTGGGAGAGAGGGAAGTGAGCTCTGAATCTGCCAGCACCTCCCACTCTTCAAAGGACCACACACCTGACAACAGCCAAGGTGTGTGTGCATAGACACGAGAAAACAGACAAACAACAAGATAGATCACCAATTGCATATTGCTAAAGCATATTCTCTGTATACACAGCTCTTATCTCCTATACATAGCTCTACAAAACACATTTTTATAAGAGGCATTTCATTTTGTTTTTACAGCATTGAAATCTATCTTTTTATCAAGATTGAGAGTGTTGTCATCTTAAAGTAATACATTTCTCTATTTTCTCTTAATGGTTTTAAAATTCTGTGTTAGGGACTCATATCCATTATTTCCTGGCACTCTTGGTACTTAGGAGTATGTACAGTTTTAGGGTCTCCCAGGTGAAGGCTTTTAACTGAACATTTTCTTTTTTCCCCCTCCTGTCAGATGGAGGTGTCCAGAACCGTAGAGATGAGACAGAAGACAGCCAGCAGGGGGAGGTGAGAATTTTAAAGAAAGAGCTTTAATGGTAGTTTTCAATCTGCAGTGAGATTGAATGAATGAATGCACTTATTATTGCAGAGATCAGAAGTTGCACCAGTGGAGGACAGCAATCCCCCAGTGTCTCCAAGTATCAAAATTAAAGACGAGCCCATTGATGAGGGCTATGATGCTGCATTACTGCCTCAGAGCTCCATCAGGCAGATTAAAGAGGAACTGGAGCATCACGAGGTAAGTTGGGGTGAAGAATATTGTTATTATGCATCTGCTTTTTGTTTTTTTTATTCAGTACATGGATAGGATCAGGATATTTGCACTAGATGTGCCTGTGTCTCAAGTTAAGGAAGAAATGCAGAATCACATGCACAACATCATAGGTTTTATGTTTGATAATTTCAGGAGGAGCTGAGAATCAGCTCTGTCTACTCTGTAGGAGGAGCAAACACCTTTGTATCTCCTACTGGTGAGTTGATAAATCTGTTCTTTTCACTGTGATGTTTTTCTCTCTTCTAATACAATAGCTGTTTACAGGGCCTGTCTGGTGACATGGTTGGAAAAAAGAATTCCACGAGATCATATTCCGTGGCCACAAATTAATAAGTCATGGTCACGGAATAGAAGCACAGTCTAATTGACTGCAGACAGGAGTTATAGCAATGCTCAAGATCTGAGTAGATTTTTGTCTGAGTAGTCCTGTTTTGTTGTTGTTGTTGTTGATTTTTTTATCGTTAATTTGTTAATGGACATTGTACATTGTATTTGTCTTTTACATCACGTGAATGGTTGGTTACATGTGTTATATCTGTGGGAGACACAACACCACGATACGCAGTACATTTACGTAACCTCTTACAGCAGGTTAAGCGGCCCTGCCACACTGAAAAAATGGCTCAAGAATGGTTTGAGAAATATATCTTAATCCAACCTGTGGAATGTGTTGGAAGAACAAGTCCAATCCATGAAGACCTCGCCTTCCAACTTACAGGACATTCAGGATGTGCTACTGACATCTTGGTTGAGTCCATGAATGGGTCTGGGATTTTTTTGACAGCAAAAAGGGGGCTCTACTTAATAGGCTTTTTCGGCTGGTAGTGATATTGTTATGACTGATTTGATGTATCAACATATTTAATTACCTAATTATCTGCTCTTATTTAAGTGCCAGCAGCAATCCCAGCCCCCCCTTCAGCGGCCATTTTTATCCCAGGTAGAGGTACTGTCCTACAAGCTATGGCTTCCCTTCCTGTCAGACCACCAGCTCCAAGTCCACTCCAGTCTCTGGTGCCAGCGCCCCCACGGCTGCCTCAGCCCCCTGTTGTTGGAAGTGTTCGCTGCAGTGGCTGCTTAAAGGTATTGTTGTAAACTGTGTTGCTCTCTGCAAAACATATCCCATTTCACATAGACACAAATACAGTTAATATCATATTACTGAAGATACTTGTCATTATTGTCATAGATAATAAAAATCTAATTGGGAAATGTTACAAGTGATTATATTAAGACTATATTAAGTCTGATTTTTTATTATTATTATCTCTTCACATTTGTATGTTTCATCTTTGTACAAATGATTTTAGGTTCTCCTGAAAGGCCAAACAGCATTTCAGAGAAAAGGTTCAACACAGCTCTTCTGCTCTACAGTCTGTCTAACTGGACATCTGCCCCCAAACCCCAAGTACAGATCCTGTTTCCAGTGCAAGAAGTATATATTTTCTTTTACTCATCATTTCATTTTTGTGTATGTATGTATTGGTGTATATTTGTGTGTGTGTGCGTGTGGGATTAGGCCTATGGGACTAGACTAGACAGACCTTGTCTGTGAAAGTGACCCAATATTTCATGTTCTGACATTTGTTATACCTGTCATTTGAAATTAAATATTGAATTTTCTTCTTTGTCATCTTGTTTGCTCTAACCACTGCTTTCATTCTGCATCTTATTTTCCTTGGATGCTGTATTTATTCTCTGTGCCTTTCTCTTTGCAGGGACATCCTTCAGCCGAGGGACATAATCATGATTCCATCTGACGACAACACCAATATGCACTTTTGTGGCCAGTTCTGTCTTTCTGTCTTTAGAGAGAAGAAGAAGAAACAGCCTGAGAAGATCCCTGACAAATTGGCTGACAAACCACTGGAGAAGCCAGAGAAGCCGCCTGAGAAACCTGTGGTGCGGCAAGCTGAAAAACCTGTCTGCAGTGTTTGTAGAGTCTCCAAAAGGGTAAGAGATACAATGGGCTAATACCTTTAACAGTAAGAAAAGTTTTGCTCAATATGCCAACTTGTCAAGTCAGCTTCTCATCCATACCGTGTTCTTTCTTGTCCCTGTGTTTTCAATTGGCTTCAGCAGATTGAGCATGAGGTCACGCATCAAGGTCGCCTCCACAGACTCTGTAGTGATGCCTGTTTTGTGACATGGCGTAAGGTACGGCAGTTAGCCATGAACTGCTGTGAAGGCTGCGGACTTTACTGTAATAGCAATTCTGGCTCCTGTCAGACCCTCACAATCGAAAGCTCTCAGCTCAACTTTTGTGGTCCTACCTGCATTAGTACTTACAAACAGGTATATGTAAAAAAATATAAAAATTGTGGTGATAACAGCAAATCATTTTTGAATATTACTCACATTAAATAAGAAATAACTGAATCTTCAGTACAATGAAATCCATGTGTTTTACATTTGTGCTAAATCTAAACTGTTTTTGGCAGACCTGCAAAAAGACAACAGACTGTGCTTGCTGTCACAGAATGGCAAAAGTATCCGCTACCATCATGGAACGAGACCACAAGGGCAAAGTTCAGCTTTATTGTTCATCCATTTGTGTGGATAAATGTCGACCACCACGACATACTCTCAGTGGTAGGCCTCAACACAGAGACACACTCTCACACCAGGTTCAGTGTATTCAATGAGAGCGGTACAGTGCCTACACCGACACGCAAAATACCATTGTCTTCCTCTAAAACGGTTTCAACTGTATGACTTATCCTGCAGTTGGGCACATTATTTTTGTGTCTAATAAAAATGATTAATCGCAGGTTTAACTCCTCCCCCGACACTAAATTTCACCTGAGAAAAGTAGTAGACAAAAGAGAGCAGGTTGTCAAAACTTTATAGCTGCTATGTGTGCTATGAAAATGTGATGTATGTTCATCACATTGGCTATTTTAAATCCCAGTCAGTATTCCCCATGTCAGATCTCTACATAGCGTTGTCTCAATTTAACTTTAATCTATTGAGTGTAATTAATGTGATTTTTATGTTACTATTCTCCCTTAGGTACTCCATTCCCATGCGGCCAGTGCAAAGTGTCAGCTGTTCCTCAGTATCATCTGGCCATGGTGGACGGCACCATTCGTAACTTCTGCTCCTTTGATTGTGTTTCTTTATTCAGGGTAAAGGATAGTTAGTTAGGTTAGTAGGTTATTTACAACCCTGTCTTTCTGTAAGGTTTTCATTGCTATTATTTTCCTCTATCTGTTTATAGAAGTCTGGGCAACCCTCTCCGCCAGACCAGACCAATGGCACCTCCTCTCTCAGGGACCCCTCCATCAAAGCTTACCCCAAACCAGGACCCTCTGCTGTGACCAGTTCAGTTCCTCCCATCCCTCAGGATTATTCAACTTCAGTACTTAATCCAGGCCATCATCCCAGTCATACCTCGGTGCCCCCACTAGTGCCTCCGTACCCAGCCATGTCCTCCCCCTCAATCCCAGGCAAAGCCCTGGCCAGAGTGTCTCCTGGTCAGCCTGTAAAGCCAGCAGCAGGTGGACTCACTGATGTCTCAAAACTGACCTGCCATCAGTGCAGTCAGCAGTTTAACACCAAGCCAGTACTTTTCTGTCACCAAGTAAGGAGCAAGGATCCCGTTTCCCAAGCATTGTTGTTTGCACATAGCTAGCCTACTATTGTTACCTATATGACCTGAGTGTAACATGATCATGAAGACGGCATCACTATGTTACTATTAGACTTATTTTATTTCTTTATTTATTTGCAGGGTCGTATATCTATGCACTGTAGTGCGATGTGCTGTGAACAGTATAAAACCCAGAAAAAAATGTCATTGCTGTGTGATGGCTGTAAACAGCAGAAGGTCCCATTTGACATCATCGCTTACAACCAACAGGAACTGGTCTTTTGCAGTAAAAGTTAGTAAAGACAGATTTTCTCATTGTTCCTCCCCTCTGTAATTTCCACCTATTCCATTGACTCAGTAGACAAGAATTGCAGCCTGCAAAGTTTGAAATTACAGTTTCAAGTCTGCATGTTCCCACCCATGTTCCAGGCTGTAAGCAACTCTTCAAACATGACCTGACCTCTAATAACAAGGATCGTCACTGGCGTCCCTGTGATTACTGCTCTGGTATCAGCCAGAAGATGTTGCACAGCCACTATGGAGGCAATATTAAGGAGTTCTGTAGACCACACTGCATGTCCCAGTTCACAGTGCTCTACTATGGGGTAAGGAGCGAAATGTCCAAGTACAGTGTACATCATATTACCCCAAAACAGTATCTTCTTATGTGTACATTGTGGCTGTGTTTCTTTATGTATGATTTCTTTGTCCTCCCTCCAACCTCTTTCTCTTCTTCAGATGGGGAGATGTGACAGTTGTAGGAAACAGGGCAACATGACAGAGAAGCTGCAGTGTTTGGGTTCTGTCCGTAACTTCTGTAACCTATCCTGCCTTCGGCAGTACTGCTACTACCATTTTGAGCCAAACCAAGATAACAGTAGCAATGTTACTGAAACGGCTCCACAGACACCACATGGTAAATTTTTTCTCTTCAATGCTTGTGCTAACAAGCTCATGCTGGAATTGTGATGCAGCAGTGTTTTTATTGAAGTGTTTCAAAAGATGTTTGGTGTTGACTACTTAAAACTGAAAAATACAGAAAAGGGCCCGTGTTAACATAATTTTAAATATTCATACACCATCTCAGGTATGACATCCTCTTCCTCTCATCTTTTTAGCTCCAGCCCAGCCACACCACTCTTCAAAGATGAATCCTGTCATAGCTGATGTGGTCTCAATGGCCAATGGCTCTGCCGCTCAGCCCAGTGTGTCAGCAGATACTACGCTGACTGGTTAGTGTACACACATCCCTGGTTGCTTTTTTTATTTTTGTTTTTGAAAGACTTTGTCCTGGTTCCTTACCTTTCTGGGACAAGAATTGTGTTACTATGTTTAGTTTTGAGTCAGAGGTAGAGCAGTTTCTTGTGGTTTCTGTCAAAGTAAAATTTATGAAGTCATAGTAACAATATTCATATAGGCAGCAGGGTACAATGATCTGTTGTTAAATTTTTTTTTTCTTTTGCAGGAGCACTGCCAACCTCCAATGTTGAAGGCAAGAACCATGACCATGTATGTCCTCTATACTTTATTTGATATGAGAAAAAAAAACTCTTTACTGTACATACAGTGTTTATGATGAATATTCAGTCCAGATATTCTTTGTTAACCTTTGCTGCTTTATTTTTGACACATGTTTCCAGGCCAGTACTCAGACGGATGCTATATGTGTGCCTGGGTCCCGTCGACGTCAAATGAAGAACAAGTCAGTCCTGTGTCGACCCTTTACTTCTGACCAAGAAATCATGTGCCAGCTGCCCACATCTTCCACTGAATCAGAAGGTAACTTCAGAAACACCTTTGAACATGTTTTAACAGCTTTATTACTCCTTACACTCCTTATTACATTCAGAATATCTGCTGGGCAGTTTGTATGTCCTCTATACTTTATTTGATATGAGAAAAAAAAACTCTTTACTGTACATACAGTGTTTATGATGAATATTCAGTCCAGATATTCTTTGTTAACCTTTGCTGCTTTATTTTTGACACATGTTTCCAGGCCAGTACTCAGACGGATGCTATATGTGTGCCTGGGTCCCGTCGACGTCAAATGAAGAACAAGTCAGTCCTGTGTCGACCCTTTACTTCTGACCAAGAAATCATGTGCCAGCTGCCCACATCTTCCACTGAATCAGAAGGTAACTTCAGAAACACCTTTGAACATGTTTTAACAGCTTTATTACTCCTTACACTCCTTATTACATTCAGAATATCTGCTGGGCAGTTTGGGGAGCACAAACTGAGCTACAAATTCCCTAGATGCATCCCGACGATAAAACTGCAGGATATATGTAGTATGGCTGTATGAAGTATTCAAACGCCTTCACTTTTGCCTTTGTGTTGTAGATTTCATTTTAAACACAGGAAATTCCCATATTTGCCAGTCAATCGCCATTCTATTCATACATTTAATCTGTAGTTTGTAGAAGCCCCTTTTATGTAAGTTATTACTTATTCTACATTACTTGTTCTTATTGAGTGGTATTGCTAGTAGTAGTAGTAGTAATTTTATCCATTAAAAACACAATACAATATAAAGGGTTTATAAAACTTAAGGGTTTTGAATAAGGCTAAGCATACTTGGTGAATACTACTATATACTACTATACATTGTTTATTTGTAATGTCTTTAAATTTTTAATTTATTTAACATCTTTCTAAAGAAAATAGTTGTGTAATAGTTACGTTAATAGTTTGACAGGTACCTGAAATATCCTACATATAACACTGCAGTCATAAGATGGCATCAAAAATACCTTTGGTCATATTGCTTAGAAACTGCTTTGTTGATGTTGCATTGCAATATCAACTTTTAAATAAAGTTAGAATTTAATGTTTAGTTTGTTGACCTTTGATTATCTTTAGTAAACTAGACTGACATTAATTTAGTATAAAATATTATTGCAAAATAATTGGAATGAGTTTGCATTTGACAATAGTAATTACCTACCAAAGTATTGTAACTATAATGAGCGTAGCCATCCTCCTCCTGGCCACTGTTGGTGTCTCTTTTTGTAAGGCAAGGCAAGTTAATTTGTTTAGTGCCCTTCAACAAGTTACGACAAAAGTGCTAATCAAACATATTAAAAAATATAAAATACAACTGAATTGTTCTGTTTTAATCACAATTGAGGACAGCATCAGTTTCATTTTGTTATAAATTTTTCAATTCAGATTTTGGTTGTTCACAATTGGCTGTTTCAAAATTGCACCAGCTCTGATAGATAGCCCATCATCACTGTCCACTGAGGCATCTGCATCCTCAGCGCAGTCACCAAAACCTCAGGGAGATACTCTGCTGTGCAATGGCGTGCCGGCACGCCTCACTGGGCGCCATTTCCTGGGCAAGAGAGAGAGTGGATCCGACTGCAAAGTCTGCTCACAACACAAAAGAAAGAGGGTAGATGAAGAAGAGGAGCAGAGGAAGAAGAAGAAGATGGAGGAGCCAGAGAATGAAACGGTACACATTGAGAGAGAAGGGGAGATAAAAGAGGAGGGGCACCCTGAGTTTAACGGCTGTGAACAGAAGACTGGGACAGTAAGAGGACAAACTTCATATTACTGTAAGACATGTTCAGGAGAGCCTAGCCTCTGTCCTGTGCCCTGTTTTGAACTCTACCACACCAGGCTGATCTACAAAACAGCCCCTGAACTGGAAACACAAGGTGAGCTCTCTGAATGACACAACAGCTCAGTTATCGACTAACATTTCAGCATCAGATAATTTTTTTAAAAAAGGTTTTGTTTGGACCAAGGCCTTGTTCAGTATTAAAGATTTCCTACTTTGTCTCTGTGTAGTGTGTGTAAATTGTGATTAAAACAATTTTGTTAATGATATTGCAATACCCACATTTACAAGTGCTTTTTTTTCCAACTAAATAAAACTGACTTCTTAAGAGGGTCGAGTATGTCACCCGAGTTTTTCTCTCCACAGCCTCCTGATCTGCCAACATGAGAGATCGTCTTCTTCTCTAAACAGGGAGGGACAAAGATTAACAATCTACAGGGTGGAGTGATTGAGTTTAGACACAAACTATTTTGGTTTCCTAAATTTAATTTTTAATTGTTTTCTCTTTTTGGTTCATCGCCAAATTTATTTGAAGCAAAGAATACATTTTTTGGCAAACTGGTAGTGCAGTGACATTGTGCACTGTTTGTGTTTTTATAATAAACAAAATGTAGCAGTATTCAATGATTTTTGAACACTCACTTCCTGTATACTTTTCATATTTAAGGTATTTATTTTGTGATTTATGTGATGAGTTAAGTATTTGGCAGGTGATTGGCAGTCAAGGATTGAATAATTCAGCTGCTCACAAACATACAGACAGTACAGTCATGTATGAATATGTTTTACCTCATGGATTTAATTGTGTCAAAATACACAAAAGTACCATCAGAAGTGATTGTACAATTATTAGACATCCCGTGTCTCAGTTGGTTTTTATGTGTAAATTGAGTGCGTTTTCTAATGATGTTTTAGGTTAATTGTATGTTTTACTGCATATTGAATTCATCATAAAATCTGTGATCTGATTGTTAATCTTATTTTATATTCAGAAATTAGCTCCTAAACAAAGAAGAGATGTTGCAGTGTGATTTGTTAATAAAACTGAGAATTTGCTAACCTAAGTAATGCAAATCCGTTTTGTTTCAACAACAGCTCATGTGTTGGTTTGAATGACTTTTACTTAAGCACTCAACAAGTTTTGCATGATTCGTTTTTCCATTTTATGTTTTTCCTGCCTTTTTGTTTATCATCTATAGACTGTACCTTGGACACAATACTAGATAAATCAAAAATTTGTAAATGATTAAATACTACAATAGTCAGCGCAATGGCAGTTGAAAGCGTCACATTGTTAGTTTGATGAGAAAAAGACACAGTTACGTTAATTGTTTTTATAGATTTAAATTTTATATAGATCACAGTTTGCCTTAATAATTTTTTCAGAGTGCAACATCTTCTGATCTCCACCATGTGTGAGGAAAAACAGCCAAAACAACTTTAACATTACTTAACTCACATTAGTTGAAGGATGATGTCTAAATGGACGGTCTGTTTTCTCATTTGGCTTGTTACACTACATTTCAAGTGTCATGTAAGTGTGCTGTCTGAACATTTGAGCTGAAATTACCTGATGTACCTCAGTGTTGATACAGTTATGTGACCCAAGAGTGACCTCATCTCATCTCTTGCCGGCTGCAGGAAGTCAGCTCTACTTTAATAGACATTTCCGTTAAACATGTGCTCTGTTACATCTCTGATGTTTACGCTCTACCTTCTGTCTTTATTTTATTTGTTTCATTTGTTACTCATTTTTTACATTGTTTTTTCAGATGGGCTGGGTCAGAGTGTTGTTTTTGTTTGATTTTGTTCATGTCGGCACCAGACACTTGTTTTGTTAAATCCAAAATATATAAATAAATTTAATTTGAGAAAGAAAAAGGGTATATGGGGTCATTCATTTCTCAAGTTTTACCTTTACAAAGGGCCTCCATTAATAATGAATAAAGACAGCATTCAATTTTAGCCATGGAAAATGAGTGTACAGTCAGTAGATGATAATTAGTATCATGTGTACATGGCAATTTAGTTTGTACTATGGTGGTTTTCTTAAACTATATATGTATGGATGTAGAGGATTAGCTAAAAGTAAGCAAATATGTAAATAGATGTAAATAGATTGATCTCTCTGTCTGTGAGGATTTGTCAACCCTCTGGAAGTTTGCAAATTCAGCAGCAGAATATTAAAATGAAGTTGATATTGGTGTCATGGGGAAATCTTGCAACATGAAAAGAAAAATACTGTATAACAAAACTATAGCTGGTTCTTTGAAATAAATGTCTGGTATCAGCAGAGGATGATTTTGCTGTCTATAGGTTTTGTGTGACCTCAACAAATCAAGGCTATGTTCATTCATGATAGAATATCAGTGAAAGATATTCTGTAGGGTCATAGTAAAATGTGTCCTTTTTTGTGAAATGTGTCAGCATTAATATTCACACGGTCGGTACAAGTGTTCTCTGTTTTTTTACTAATCAGAAGACACATAGACATTAAAAATATATAAGCATCGCCACCAAATCACATTACTTTAAGTTACATTACTTTACAACACCTGTGCGTTCAACTTGTTTTTTCTTATAGTATTTATTTCCTGTTTACTGACATCGTTACCTCGCTGTCTCTTCTCTCCCTCATTTCTTCCTTTCCCCTTCCCCCTCTCCCTCCTCTCCCTCCTCTCCCTCCTCTGCCCTCAGTGACCTCATCTGCAAAACAGGAAAATGTGAAATTGGTAATAGTACCATGCCCAGTGCCTGTCTTCATCCCAGTGCCTATGAACATGTACTCTCAGTGCACTCCTTTTCCAGTTGTTATGTCCATGCCTGTAGGTCACATTACATTCACATTTATGTCAAACTAATATTTATTAGACCCAGTAATATATATTTAAAGCCACTAATGAAATGTTAAATCTCTTCCCCTGTTTTTACCAGGTTCCAGTACCCATGTTTGTACCTGCACAGAAGAAGGATGTAAAAGATGCAGCTGTCCAGTCAGAGTCTTTGGCTGTGATGGATGAAAAAAAGAATAATCAGCCTGTTGCCAGTGCAGGTGATGTTTACACATTAAAGTTCTATACAGCCTTGGATGTTTTGCCATATTAAAAAAAAGTATGAAGACGACCATCTACCATCTACCTGCCTTAAATTCACCTTTTTTATTTCATTTTGCGACTGCTACAGACCAGGCCAGTTCCAGTGAGAACAAGAAGTCACAAATGCTCAATCCCGAAATGTGTGAGGTCGAGAGTGCTCAAAATCCAGTACAAACTGTAAGTTCAGAGAGGTGCACGGAATCTAATGATCCCCATCCTGGTGCACAACCAGGGGCCATGGCAACCAGTGACCCTCCTACCACCAGTGTTGACCATCAATCGCCGCCTTCCTCTCCAATGATGGACTTGGAAACTGACTTTCCAGCTGGTGAGATGTCGTTAAATGTTAATTGAGAGTGAAGATATGTAGATGCTACCATTAACGCTTTCTCTCTATGGTCGCTGTTAAGTAACAACCACACTTTACAACAAACAGGTTTTCTATGTGTGTCTGTGCAGACTCTGTTGCTCAGAAGCCATCTGCTCCACAGCGAGGTGTAAAAAGACCCAGAGAAGGTTTCTCCAGCCGGAAACGAGTATGACACATCAGATAAGTCAACAGTTTTTGACAGCTGCCAATGGACGTTATTAATTTCTGTCCCAGAAACCCGTTTTACAAGCAGTATCAACAGGTCCTTAGACGTTATGACATTCTTGAATGTTACATGTGCGAATAGGACCCAAAATACAGCCAATATAAAAGTACACAAAAATGCAATTGTCTGCTCCCAGTCACCCCTTCAGTCATTTAAACCATTTGTGCACAGCTCTCATTGCATTTCTTTCATCCAGGGACGAAGACGGACTGTTCCTTTGGACCGCGTTGTCGTGGAAACTCCCTCCGCTTCTAAACTGAACCACCTGTATGGGGTTAAAGCCTGGAAGAGCTGGGTCCAACAACGCAACAAACAGCCACGAGAATGTGAGCCTCAGTTGTCTGTACTGTTTTAGTTGTAACTTCTTTTGTCCTTCTCTACTCTGTTACTGGTTATACTATAAACTATTCTATAGTGGTTGCATTTTACATTCTTTCTGCCTGCAGCCGATCTAGTGGATATTAAAGAGGACATCCTTCAATGTGACTCTGCCGAGTTGAGCTTTGCTCTGTCTCTCTTCATCAAGGAAGTGAGACGGCCCAATGGAGAGACCTACAGCCCAGATAGCATCTTCTACCTCTGTTTGGGGATACAGCAGGTCCACATTCAGATGTGTCACCAGTGTGCATCTTGATTCTTTTTTTTTTTTTACTGTTTCTCTTGTTCACCTATGTACTGTCTCTGTGTTGTTGTTTTTTTTGCACAGTATCTTTTTATGAAGGGACGCATAGAGAACATCTTTACTGACAAGCTCTACAATCAGTTTGCCGCTGAGATCACCGGGATGCTGCAGCACTGGAAGCCCAAATTATTACCAAGCGGTAACACAAGTTTTAATGAGTTGAAATGGAGTCTAACATTCTTGCTTTTGTTTAAATCTGATCAAATCAATGTTGTGTTTATTAACAATGGGTCAGAGGACAACATGGGTCCACAAAGAACCCAGTTTGTGTTTTAAAATTTTAGATTTCAGTAGAACCTAGTGTATTCTAGTTGCTCTGCACCAAACAGCAGACAAACTGAGTGACTAATTCATTAATATAATGGGATCTTTTTTATGAGCCAGAGGTTTTTCCTCCATTTTTTTCTCCTTTCTTCGCACAGGTGATGTTTTTGCCTCTCGTGTGGAAGAGTCTTACCTATGGGAGTGTAAGCAACTGGGTGCCTACTCACCCATAGTGCTACTCAACACGCTGCTCTTCTTCTGCACCAAAAACTTCCACTTCACAACGCTGACTCAGCATCAGAGTCTCTCCTTCGTCAACTTCACTGGACGCTCCAAACCCTGCAGCCGAGGTGGCAAAGTCCACTACCTCCAATGCCAGAGGGGCAGCTTTGCCACATCTGGCCAGGAAGACTCAGGTTGGTGGTGTACGATGAATCTGCTTCACACTGTTTCTGAACGTCAAATATATTTATTCACTGACTTGCGGCTTCAGAAAAGCAATGTGTATTTGTTAATACTGACCTTGTGAGTTTTGGTAAATCATACTGTTTGTAGAGCGGTTGAGAAAAAGACAGGCAGAGAAGGGAGACATGGAGATGCAAGAAAACACCACCAACCCTCTACGTTGTCCTGTCAGACTCTACGAGTTCTACCTCTCCAGATGGTGAGACACAGATTGATAACCCAACGCTGTTATTGCACAGTTAAGAAAACCGAACAAACATACTGTATCTGTCCTCCTGCTCATCAACAGCCCAGAGTCGGTGAAGAAGAGATCCGACTTGTTTTACCTCCAGCCCGAAGAGAATGTGCACACACACAGGTCAGTCAGTCCTCTGATGCACGAAAACCTGATGATGGCAGAGTTTTGTGTGTCTCAATTTTTACCAGGCTTTGCTTTGACAATTGTAAAATAAATTGAACCATTTAGAGACAGTGCATTTGCTGAAGGTGTTTATGTGATGTCACTGGTAATGTAACATCACCTACATTTTGCAAATATGGTCTTCAGCTTTCTTGCAGAAAATTATATGAGAAGATTGATTCATTTAGATTTTCGCAGGAAGGTTTGTCTAGCAAAGACATCTCTCTAGGGCTGCAACTAATGATTATTTTTGTAGTCGACTAATCTATAATCTAATTTTTCGATTACTCAACGATTATCGATTATTTATTTGCTACGTTTTCCGTTTTTAACAAAGTTGGGTATTAATTGGATTTCATTGAAAAGCAGTGTATCTTTATGTGTATTGAGCTTTGTGACAAGTATTAGAGGCAATGTGTCCACTAGTGATGCATATAATAGTATAATAGTATAGATGCATATATTTTTCAAATGGGGCTTAACCGGCTTTTGACGTGTTTATTTTCTTTATTTTCCCGACAATACTCCCAGACTTTAAACATTCGCAGTCTCGCGCTAACATCACTATGCACCTCTGCTTCAGCCATCGTTGCTACTGCATCGACTTTGCTATTGCTATTGAACTTCCTCAGTGTTTAGTTCAATATGGGCGCAGATGGTGCAGGCTATTGCCCCTTTCGTTTCCGGTGGCGCGATGCAACTTTATTTGCATGTATTCTAATGAATTGAATGGCGTTCATCATGTTGCTTAAAATAATATACGACTAGACAACCACAAAATTTCTGGTCGACCACATTTAATGGTCGACGTCGTCGACGTCATCGACTGATCGTTGCAGCCCTACATCTCTCTCTCACATATTACTCAAAGAAGGTGTGAGTGGTGTGATGGGCATAACTTTGAGTTCTTTTTAATGATATTCTGGCTTTGATTTTTTTTTTTTCTTTTAATATTTCTGACCCTAACAGTTCACACTGGTATACTTCTCAACCATTAGAGGAAGCCACCCTACAGGGAATGCTCACACGCATCTTGGCTGTGAAAGAGGTTCACCAGGCATAGGAAGCAGCCCTGCATCAGTCATCATCCACCACTGGTCTCAACACCGTACAGTGAGATTAAGTCTGTCCAGCAGTGATCTTACAGGTGTCCTTTGTTTCAGATTGGAACTGACGACAGAGGTATCATGAAATGTCACCGACAAAGAGAGACTGTTTGTGAGAGGCGGAATTGTGGGATACTTATTCAGTTGGTGTCTCCTCTTCATGTAAATACACAATGGGTTTACTGTGATCTGATACTGTCATATATGGAAAGGGAGTTTTATTGAGTACAAAGAAAAGTAACAACACAACACAACATTAAAAACTCATCATGCTGAAGGTGGAGGACGTTGGCTAGCTGACATCTGACATGTAAAACAAAGCCAATATGAAATATTACTCTGTATGTTGTTAATGAAACTACAGGTTGATGGTCTACTTGCTTTTCAAGGGTGCTCCTCAGAGCATCTCTGTGGGCGTAAACAGGTCATCAGCAGGGGACCACCAATCTCAGAAGTTTCACTCCTTTATCCCTAGTACATCTCATGGTGGCGGAGCGATGGCAGGGATCTCTCCCTGCCGCCCCCAGCTGTGTTATTCAGCGTGTTGATGAAGCCCCTACATCCCATTTCCATGGGGCACGTGGTGGCTTTCCAGCGAGCCTCTCTGCACTCAGCTGCCAGGTCTGCTTAGTTGGAACGTGTCCACTTGCTGGCAGTCTCTATGGCGTCCTCCCATGGGTCAGTGAGCTCCGCCAGCAGGATGGTCTTGCAGGGCTCTGACTACAAGATCACGTTTGGTGTCTCTACAGTCTCCCTGGGGAATTGGAGCTATTGCTCCTGCTCGACTCTCATGGTCACTCGCCGCCGGGAAAGAGGAGTCTTGCTGTTTCTCTCCGACGGGGAGATTGACATTCTCTCCAGCCCTGTCAAACTGGAGTGGAAGGTCTGCTGTTAGCCTCTTGTCTGCATGACTCTGCCACCTCTGCTAGCTTTCTTGACACCAGATCGTGTGCAGGAGGTCTCGCCCCTTCCAAGGCCTGCTCGACCACCCTCGGTATGGAAACTCCATACTTTGTACTTGCCAGGGAGTTGGCTCTGATCGATCCTTGCTAGGCCATCTGTGAGCTGCTTCCTCACTGTTTCCCCCATCTGCCTGTCAGAGAGCTCAGCCATGAAGGTATGACCCAGGCTATGGATATGTTGACTTGCCAGCAACGGGATGTCTTCACCTCCTGCGACAAAGATGGTATGGTTGCTTCTGACCCCTTTCCTAAGCGATAGACTGCATGATTTGGCAGGTTTGATCCCCATTCTTGACCAACCCACAGGCTCATCAATCCTCTTCAGCAGTTTCAACGTACATGCTGCTGGAGTATGACGGTGACGCCGTCTATATAGCCTCTCACCTTGAGTGATGATCTCAAAGGCTGCAACAAATAGGATGGGAGAGATCGGACACCCCATGGCAATGCCTACTTCCTGCCGCTGACAGCCTGTAATAAAGTCTTAAAGCACAGCTGGAGGACTTCCAAGTACTTGGCCACCAGGACTTTGACGCACACAGGGATGTAGAATAAGTGCAAGGCATACTCGATGAGTTGGCGAGGTCTAGCCACACAACGTGCAGGTCCCCTTTCTCTCTTTTTGCTTTCTGGATCTGCTCCCATATGACTGGAGAATGCTCCACACACCCTGGGAAGTCTGGTACGCCTGCCTTCTGGCAGCTGGTGTCAATGTACCTGGTCAGCCTCTTCACCAGGATGGAGAAGAAACCTATATATACAGGGGGTCCTCGAGTTACGTCGGAGATCCGTTCCTGAGAATGTGTCATAAGCGAATTTCGACGTAAATCGGACCATACATTCATTGTGCCATTGTGCATACATTGTGCCACCAGATGTCGCTATAATACCACGCTAAAATAAGAGTTTATTATGGTGAATTGCCTTTTGTCCCTCTTGACACACCGTAGGGGTTTCTTTAGATTTCTGATATCAACCGTGTAGACCCTGTGTTGTGAATAAACCTACGGTATCGCCACGATCCCGAACGCATCTGTGTCCGTGTGCATCTCCTTACCGGCTGCCGCTGCCACCCCCCCGTCCCCCGCCGGCCGGCCATTTCACATAAGTAAACACAGCTGTGGAGGTGCCGGCAGGCTCTGCAGCACGTCTCTCTGTCTCTCTGCAGCGCTGAGAGACAGAGCGAGCGCTTAGCAACTCGTTCTCGTGTGAAGTCTGTACGTATTTACGGGGCAAACCGCTTAATCCGAAACAAGGAAGTTCACGGGAGATGTGTCGTAACTACGAAAACGACGTAATTCGCGACCGACGTAACTCGAGGACCCCCTGTATATCTATTTTAGTGTAAGGTTTTCATAGGGCCCAGTGCCTGTCATAATTTCTTTCTTTCATTTTAACCAGTTATTTTTCCACTATTATACTTTTCATCTTACGTGGCCTTATTTTATTCTCAACGCCTGTAGTGGTCCTAGGCTTTAGCCCCACTTTTCTTTCAATCCACCTGTACAGATATTCTGTACACATTATATATGTTTAGCTGTATGTGTACCAGTGGCGGCTGGTGAAAAAAAATCTTGGTGGGGCTGGTGTGGCAACAGATTTCCCTGCCTAATCTAGCATAAGCATTCAAATGAACAGTCGGAAAATAACTACAGTTCCACAATAATAATTTAATTTCACAGTTTCCAGTTTCACAGAAAAAGTAACAATTTACAGCTATATTAGACTTTATGCTCTCAAATACTATACAATACAATCAAGGGATAAATTCATAACAAAGGTATGATTTCAGCCGAATCTATACAAATCAGCAGTGAGTGAATGAGTGAGTGAGTGGATGGTAAGTGTGGGTTGAGAAGAGAGAATGAAACAGAACCTTTCCTATTAAAATATAGATTAGCATAGCAACTTGCTATGCTAATCTTCCCGAACACAGCTAGCTTCACGCAGTTTTCCATATGAACTTTGGATCTATCATGCTTCTTGATCCGTTCGGAGAGGTGCTTTAAGTCAGTTAGTCCAGTCTTTGTCCAAGTCGAGTCACATTTGTCACTTCTGAAGAGGACACAGGGGAAACAGAAAAGTGCGTTGGCTGCTCCACAACCTGCCAGCCACGTCTTACGGTCGAACCAGCTCCGACAAAAACTCCGTTTGTAACATTTATCATTATCCTTGATTTGCTGGGAGATCTTGATTTCGGGCTTATCGGGTCCCAGCTCCTTAACAAGAAGTTTTTCCTCCGTCGTCCGCCTCGCAAAGGGGTACATTAATAGCGATTTCACCGAATTTGGTGGAAGCTGCTCTTGAACTCCAGTCATCGCCATCGCCGTCATCTCTCTTCGTCGTCGCACGTAATTTTTCCCCCGTAGCGTAGGACAGAGTCTGGGAGTCGCACTACGAAAAAAAATTATTTTTTCCACTTGGACATAATTTATCTTTCCGTATTTCTATTTTTTTGTTCCTTTGTTCTTGTTCACTATTTGGTCTAGAGATTTTATTAAAAAAAAACAACTTTTTGGGTTTCTATTGTTTAGCCCGTTGATTTGTGTTGTATGGTGTTGTGTGTTTTTCAATGGCCACATACGCATTATAAAAATGTGTTATAACAATGTGCCTGTGTCAGCATGTGGCTATCAGTATTTTGGGTCTTTTCAGAGTCAAATCTTAATTTCTACTTATTGACGAGAAAATATATAAATATCTAAGACATATAGAACATACTTTGATGAGATTTTACTAAAGATGTGTCATTTTGTTCCTTTTTCCATATGAATAAATATTAATTTTTTTACTCATGTTTTGTTACAGAGGGCAATGTGCCTTTATTTTTGTCTAATGTTAACGAGTAGTATAAAATTTTTATCACAATGAAAATTAGTGATGAGCAATGCAAATCCAACCAGTGTGGTATCTCCAGTGCTCAGTGCTAATGCAAAGCATTCACAGTCGTGACTGATTAGAGGTAGTAGAATAATTTTGACTCTCGGTATTGTAACGCATTGTGGCTGCTGCCTGAAATTCCCATGAGAATGTTCAGTATAACAAGGCACAGACAGAGTCATGTGTTTCACCGTCATGCATGAAATGTTGTTAGCTTTAGGTGTTAAAAATTCATCTTATTTCTTGAGTTAGAGGATTTCTATTGAAAGCCCAGTGGAAATTGAATGTGACGGAAATTGAATGTGACGGGTGTAAATGGAATTGGCGCAGCTTTGAAAATTTGATTTATAAAATGTATAAAGTTTTAAATGCATAGAAGTTTAACTTTGTGTTTGTAGTTTTGAAAGTGGTTGCAGAGTAACATAACTCCAGCAAGTGACCATATAGCATATCATTTAGCAGCTGAACAGTACTGTTCAGATGATGTGATAAAAACAAAGTGTAGAAGAAATAGACTGATATCTTTGTCCTTTGTCTGCACAGGAGCAAAGGATACATGAACTTTATCAGTATGATCATTTTTATCATCATGATGGGCCATGTGTTGCTATTCAAATCTTCACAGTTCTCTTCCTCCTGTTGCAGGAGATAGTGAAGTGACTCCATGATGACTGGTTGTGTCAGTATATATATATTCCCTTTTAGTACCAGATTAATATATGGCTGAATGTGATTTATGGACTTAAATAAATATCTTCTTGCAGAGCTGGCCTACTATATGAATATATGCAGCGATAGGGGAACACTGTTGTCTGCTACACAACTGACCTCAGAGCAGAGAACCTGAGGTTTTAATCATTTGATGTCTCTACGCTGGAGTTTCATTGGGAGTCTCTTGAATGCTTAAATTTACAGAAAATAAACAAGAGCTGTTGCTGTAAAGCATTCTGTCCATCCATAAAAGTCCTGGTGAGCAAGTTTTAATAGCATTCTTTGGAAAAAAAACATTTTTTTGTAATAATCGAGACAATTACAAAATCTTACACTCCAAGACTTGTTGTTTGGCTTTTCTACATATTATTTTCACAAAAAAGTAGCTGTGCACCTACCTACAGTAAGTTTATAAAACACAGAAGAAAACTAAAGTTAATGATTATGTAAAATATTATTCACCTCTGTAAGGGGCGAGCTAAATTCAAACGTCTTTTTTATGAATAAGTGGACAACACGTAGACAAAGTGGTCTTAATACACATGGTTTAGTGCCAAGCCAAAAAAAACTTTTATTAAAATCCACTGAAACCTTTGATATCAGTAACACAACCAAACACAACTTGACTAATAGTGTCCAATTCCTGACAGTTTTCTTTCCTACAAAGAAATCTACAACCAAAAAGGTACCTTAAACAGAGGGTGATCATATACCACTACATAAAACCTTCCGAAAACCCAACAAAATAGGTAATAGTTGGCTGTTAGTGTACATGGCAGTAATGCAACTAAAAATTGTCTGCCAGTCATTAAATAAAAAAGAAACAAAGAAGCAGAGCCACAATACGAGTAATGTGAACAAGTGCAAACCTTTAAAACAAGGGCTGTAGAATATTTTACTTTTTAAGACTATAATATTTCATGTCAGTGTAAAACATATCATTTGTCAAATTTCAGCTGCTCTACTGTGCAATTTTGTTGCCACTTGTCCAAATTACTGAATTGTCCAAATTGTCACTTGTCCAAATTACTTTTTTTCCCTTCTGTTGTTTAATGGTGGCTGGTAAAAAAAACAACTTTCAGGTGCATTATGCCTAATCACATTACATCACATGAATGCGTGTGAAATGTGAAATTCTCTGCCCCAGTACAATATCAATATCTCTTCCTCAATAACTGATTTTAAATTAACCATCATTGTCAACTAGCTCTAAACTCTTGCATAGTAAACACATGCTTATTTGTAGGTGTCTAGGCCATTTCCTCGTCTGCTTCCTCCTCAAACTCTCCCTCTTCCTCTGCAGTGGCATCTTGGTATTGCTGGTATTCTGACACCAGGTCATTCATGTTGCTCTCAGCCTCTGTGAACTCCATCTCATCCATGCCCTCGCCTGTGTACCTAAAACAATCAAATACGACTGCTTACTCACAGGCATGGGTGTGTGCATGTTGGGTAAGAACAGGGAAGCACAAGAGCACAAACCTCTCTCCACAGTCTTGACATCTTTCACTTACCAGTGGAGGAAGGCCTTGCGACGGAACATGGCAGTAAACTGCTCAGAGATGCGTTTGAACAGTTCCTGAATGGCTGTGCTGTTACCAATGAAAGTGGCTGCCATTTTAAGGCCACGGGGAGGGATGTCACAAACGGCCGTCTTGACATTATTGGGGATCCACTCCACAAAGTAGCTGCTGTTCTTGTTCTGCACGTTCAGCATCTGTTCATCCACCTCTTTCATGGACATGCGGCCTCGGAAGATAGCAGCAACTGTAAGGTAGCGCCCGTGGCGTGGGTCACAAGCAGCCATCATATTCTTGGCATCAAACATTTGCTGTGTGAGTTCAGGAACCGTCAGTGCCCTAAAAATGAAAGTAGAATTGATTTCAAATGCATTTTAATACAACTTTGCTTAACTGATACAGACTAATGCGCAGGCTTCTGCCACGCTACCTGTACTGCTGGCTACCTCGGCTGGTCAGAGGGGCAAAACCTGGCATGAAGAAGTGCAGCCTGGGGAAGGGCACCATGTTGACAGCCAGTTTCCTCAGATCAGCATTGAGCTGGCCAGGGAAGCGCAGGCAGGTAGTCACCCCGCTCATGGTAGCTGAGACAAGATGATTCAGGTCGCCATAAGTCGGTGTAGTCAGTTTAAGGGTGCGGAAGCAGATGTCATACAGAGCCTCATTATCAATGCAGTAGGTCTCATCTGTGTTCTCAACCAGCTGGTGGACAGAGAGGGTTGCATTGTAGGGCTCCACCACCGTGTCTGACACCTGGTATCAACGTACAAGGAAAGAGGGAACAAAAGGAGGAAGCATGGACAGTATTAAAGTAGGGGAAACAAATGAAGGGAGACATATTTACATAACATTTTAATAGATAATGTGTACCTTAGGTGAGGGCACCACGCTAAAAGTGTTCATGATGCGGTCTGGATACTCCTCTCTGATTTTACTTATGAGCAGGGTGCCCATGCCAGAGCCTGTGCCTCCGCCCAGGGAATGTGTGAGCTGGAAGCCCTGCAGGCAGTCGCAGCTCTCTGCCTCCTTTCTCATCACATCCAGGACAGAGTCCACCAGCTCAGCCCCCTCTGTGTAGTGGCCTTTAGCCCAGTTATTACCTGCTCCACTCTGGCCTGTGTCACAAGCAAACTTAATATTTTTTCCATTCCATATTCAATAGAAGTTAATCATATTTACAAATAAAAAAAAATAAAACTTCTGGTAATGAGCAGAGCAGTTCTTATAGAACTGTGAAAATGAGTTCATTTACAGTTTGGAAGAAAGTACTAAATCAAAGCATGGCAATATCACAACTTGAGTGACAATTTACACTGAAATTCTCACCAAAGACAAAGTTGTCTGGTCTAAAGATCTGGCCAAATGGACCAGACCTCACGGAGTCCATCGTCCCTGGCTCCAAGTCCACCAGGACAGCTCGAGGGACATACTTCCCACCTGATCAGGAAAACACAGACACAAGATGGTGATTATAGGAGACTGTCAACAAACAATGCAAATTAAATGACTCTGGCAAAGAGCTGTTTCCTAATAATAATAACTGTTTGATATTCATTTAGACTACATATTTTGCCATTTTAAATGTTGACCTAACAAGTCATTTCTTTGAAGGCAACCTCTGTCGGCTCTGCAAAAGGCTTTCCATTTCTAATTATTCTCGTAATATTACCGACTAACTATCGACAACTTAAGATGCAAACTTTAACAAATCAACTGTGGTTTGAAAAACTGTGTATATAACTTTTATTATTAAACACCCATCTTTGTTGTTGAATGTGAAGTTAAAGGTGTCATGTTTGTATGGCTGTGTGTCGTTAGCTGGGCGTTTGTTGACTACGGTGCCATAGAAACGGGCGACAGTAACTGGGTCGATGAGTCAAGAAGGGCCCGTGGGATTTCAGGTGTCATCTAAAGAGAACAACGACCCCTGCTGGCTGGCTGTTGTACTAATACAATATACAGAGACGAGTTGAATTGCCCTGGCCCCTTGGAGATTAGCTAATCTAACTGTAACTGGGAAAAGTCGCGTTAACCTGTAGCCTCGTTGTAGTAGACGTTGATCCGCTCCAGCTGCAGGTCGCTGTCTCCATGGTAAGTCCCGGACGGGTCGATGCCATGTTCGTCACTTATCACCTCCCAAAACTACAAGTGGAAAAAGTGAATTACGGACACAAGTGAAATTAGCTGGCTAACTATCTGTCTTAACCTCCACGATGGCTAATGTAGGCTTTATTGCTAAGTTAGCTGATTTAACAGAATAACTAAGCCATATTTAACATTCACGCTAACTTTTCATTCAGTTGCTTTATTAAAAAAAGAAGTTTTGTCGAACCTTTGCTCCAATTTGGTTTCCACACTGGCCTGCCTGCAGGTGCACGATTTCCCTCATTGTGGCTCAAAGTGAAAACTGCTGAACGACTCCGACGCACCGCGCGCTGTGAGGAACTGACACAGACTGACTGTGTCCCGGGCTCGCTGCTATGGCTCCTCAGTAACGGACTAACCTGAGAAGGAAGGCGCGTTGCCAACAACAGATGGCGCCCAAACGCAATTGGAGCAACTAAATGTCAATCAAAAAACCACGAATTCGATTGGTCAAGAAAACTAGGTTTGGGGTTCTGATTGGACGTTACCCTGGAGGCTCGGTGTCTTGGTAACATAAAACAGAATTGGACCCGCGTCAGTTGAGAGACGTTCTCATATTAAGGCTCTTTCCTTTTTTTCCTTTTACTCCTTTCAACAAGTAACTTGTTGTACTTTTAAGTGTCTAACAAGTATAATTTATTTTAATGCGTAATGATGATGTAATTATTATGAAGTATAAATGAACAAAACACATCAATGACCATACAGTCTTTTCTGAACTTTTATTGCTGACAAAATTGAAACATTCTGTTCGTGCTCTTGAGAGGTTGCTACGGCTTCAGTTGTCCACCAGATGTCACTGTCACTGAAGCCTTGAAGCTTTGAATAGTAAGGAAAGCCTCGGTGCGTCATGAGGCTTCGTCTACCACCCAAACTTTCCACCCAAAACCAGCCCCAGTGTTTGCTTGTTTTTTCTGTCATCCTCTGAATTCGATCACAGGCTGTAGTTCTTTGCGCTTTATAATCACTCGCCCCGGGTGACAGGCATTCGTATTCAGTTACTTTATTTCCCATAAACACCCATTAAATTTGTCCCAGAATGTTTGATTCATTCTAATCAAGGTCATATAAAACAATCATTTTTGCATTTTCGATTTTACCTGAGCGTCTTCAAGCAAATTAGTTAACAAATTAGTTAACAGCAAACATTTTCTAATAAAAGATATGAGTGTATCAAATGAGCCATCAAACGTCATGGTATTGAAAATAAAATTAAAATGCATATCATAAAAATGACAAACATCAAAGGCAGAAAATTGTATATTCACTATTATATTCTCATCGATCTTCGCTGGCAGAAGAAGCGTAGACGCGATAAAGACCAGTGCGGGGCAGTAATGCGTTAGATTGTCGCCACTGTGCTGTAAATGAAGAAGAAGAAGAAGAAGAAGAAGTGACGTCTTGTAGCTGCGACTGTTTATATGTGACGTCCCATGATGTCTCTGTTTCCAGCGTTCGCAGAAACTACGAATGATGAAGTAAAAGAATCGTCTCAAGGTCACCCCGTGTTTTGTGTTCTTTATAATGCTCTTTAATATCGATTGCTTATCGCATTAATGCCATGTTGTCATTCTGCAGAGAGCATAAACCTGCTGAAACACAAGCAAGCTTGTTTCTGCCTCCCCGGCGTTTGCTTGACGTTAAAGCTGGTAGACTGAACAATAACTGACTTTCTAACTCTAGGGTTTTTTTGAAAGTAAAACTACTACTTCTTTACATCTTATACCACACTAGTGTCCCACTTGTATTTTCCTGGTTTTTACAGTGCTAAGGGAGATGCTCAACGAAGACACGATTCTAACATACTCAATCAATCACATTTAATTTGCATAAGCCACATTTGCAAATCACAGTTTGCCTCAAAGGACTTAAGAATCTGTATAGAATGCAACATCCTATTACCTATACCCTCAGCAAGATGGAGGAAAAACTGCATAGTCGGTGTCTGACCTGCAACTGAATTAATTCGGTTTGGTTTATGTCTAACTCTGGTATATACAGCTACTCTTTATTGTAATTTATAAAGTAATTTAGCTGAAATGTATTCCTTTTGTTACTAGGACAGGTTGTTTTTAAAAAATAATTTAAATTCCCAGTTATATACTACACGGAACACAACACACCAAGCGGTTGATGGTCACAGTATCATCTCTTTTACTCGTTTACTTTCTGCTTTCAGGGTTAGACTGGCTAAACAACAAAAGTTTTCAGACTAGGGATGCCCTGTCTCTTCACAGTCGTTTTTTAAACGAGAAGGAAAAAAGGTAACAAATCGAAAAGAAATCGCTTGTTTGTGCTCACGCTACATGCTGTTTTTTTATTATTTGAAGTCATTGTCATTGTGGATTTCGCCTTATGTTATTCTTCATTTTATATTCTTATTTGTCATATTGTGTGTTGTTTTAATACATTAACGTTGATTTAACCTCATAATCCTCTAGTCCACAGAGAGACTGGAGCTCTGCTGAGGAAGAGGGGGAAAGAGAGGACAATGTTCCCCATAAAAAGAAGAAGAAAAAGAAGAAGAAGAAAAAGAAAAAACACAAAAAGAAGAGCGGGAGTCATTCAGAAAGCAGTGGGTCTGACTCTGAAACCATCTACCCCAGTGATCTCCAAAAGGAACACAAGGCAGATAGGTATAGACAAATACAAACACATTAAATCACTGATACATACACTCTTTTACATGCCGTTACATACACAATGACAGTGGCTTAACTCAGCTCTGTATTTTTGGACTGGTGTGTGTGGGATTTTGTGTACACCTCCATTCTTTCAGATCAAAGACTGCTCCATTAGCAAGTCGTTTCTCCTGGCTGGATGATGTCCAGTCGCTCACAGAGAATCACTTTTGTGTCGACCATAAACCAGACCCAGCCAACTGGACGTATAAGTCCCTGTACAGAGGAGATGTAGCAAGGTAAAGTATCTGTACATAGACACACATTATCATACACTCTGCATGATGTGAATTGCTCTATGATACCTCTGCCCTTGGAATTTTCTATTGACTAATTCTGCTCGTACTAAATACTTGCCTCTATAGTTTATCACTGAAATCACCTGTTTTGAAATGGGAAGTGCACTCTGGATTTTTGGGTCTGTAAAAGAGCAAACAGTTTTACAGGAGCGATAATTTTAATGTTTTTATGTTTGGTCAAGGTATAAGAGGAAAGGCAGCACCTTGTTGGGCCTGGACCCTCAGAGACAGAGAGTCACATGGGAGGAGTCAGAGTCAAATAAGAAACTGAAAGGTGGGGACAAGAAGAAAGCAGCAGACAGATACTTCTCTGCCGTCAGTCACCAGCTGCTGAGATCCGAATCTGCTATTCCCACATTACCTAAGGCTCCTGGTTGTAGTGATGTCATCAGCTGCGCGTCCTTCCTCACACTCTGTGATGACATGGGGGAAAACAAAGGTGGAGAGACAGGTAAGTAATTCAGCTACAACATAATGCTGACTTTATTTTGAGAGTGACATTAATGAGTATGGTTGTCCTCAGGTGTTTATAACAAATCAGTTTTGCATTAAGACAGTATCAGAAACTGATGTCATGTTCTCTGTGTCAGACATTTTCACCTGTACAACTAACTTAAAATGTGTCGATCCAGGTGAGAGAGTGCAGACATCGTCAGTAAATCCACTCGGTGTGTATGACTCCTCCACAACCCTCTGGCTGCAGGGGAAGGGTCAGCAGCACCAGACAGAGCAGTATAAATGGGACACACAAGCAGGAGAGAGGGCTGCGCTTATGTCCAGGAGGACTGAGGAGTTTAACAGGCAGCTCAGAGAACAGCCAACAGACACAGAGCTCTGGATAAAATTCATTCAATACCAGGTAGGAAGACCCTGCTTTTGTTATTACATTCACTAACAGCATATTCATTCCCCCCCCCTGAAGTTCATTTATTACATTTATGATATTCCACTATAAGTAAAACAAAATGCCAAGTGCATTACAAAAACATACATATCCCTATATTAGCATCAATATGTGAATGCACATTACAGATGTGGGAATAAAACGATGAAACAAATTTGAAACATAAACAGAGACAGAATTAAAACATTTGAATCAGAATAA
The DNA here is from genome assembly GCA_016785345.1 of Trinectes maculatus. NCBI lineage: Eukaryota > Metazoa > Chordata > Actinopteri > Pleuronectiformes > Achiridae > Trinectes > Trinectes maculatus. Next base: position 288,304 of record JAFBJQ010003275.1, read on the forward strand.
AAATAATATAAGATAGGTTAACAAAGACCATTGCAAGTGAAAATCAGATTGTTTGAAGTTTGCATTCAATTATTTAATTAAAGGTTATGTGGGTTGTATTAGCACATTTAGGATATATTTTATTGTATATTCTATGTATATTTATTGTATTTTCTGTGAAAGTGTTATATGGTTGACCCAGTTGTAATTGAGAAAAATAGTGGTCCCATCAAATACTTGTGTCTTCCTTTCCAGGATGAACTGAGTTCAGCAGAGTTTGGAGGTAAAGAAGAGCAGCAGGACAAGCACCCTACTGAGCGTCGCAAATCCACCTACCGTGCAGTCCTAGAAAAAAAGTTGAGTATTGCAGAACGAGCCGTTGACACAAACCCCAGCTGCATACCTCTGCAGCTGGAGAGGCTCAGGATCTGCCAGGAGCTCTGGGAGCCGTCAGCACTGGCTAAAGAGTGGAAGAAACTGGTCAGTCAACAGGCATCATGTGTTTCCAGCAAACTCACTCTGTGCCTTTTTATGTTAACAATATGCAATTCTGCCCCGCCAGTGTGTGTTTGTATATGTTATATTTCACCTGTTGTATTCCAGGTGTTTGTCCACCCAAACAGTGCCCCCTTGTGGAGGGAATATCTGCACTTTACCCAGAGCTACTTCAGCAACTTCACAATTTCAAAGGTCAACTCTGCCTATGGGAAGTGTTTGAGTACACTCAGCTCTGTGTGGGACGGAAGCATGGTCTCTCACCCTGCACTACCTGGGACTGAGGAGGATATGTTGGGTAACAGTGTGTTTAGTATTTATCCTTTATGCTGTTCTACTCTGCAAGGAGTGCCCAGTTCTGTCTCTTGCTTCTGTCACAGAAAGGCCTTTACTCATATTTACATGTACACACTTGAGTCATCGTCTATAATTTGTCTTCATTCATCTATTTTTAATGAGGCAAGAAAATAATCAGTTTGTATGGTTAAAGCTTTAAAAAATATCACTTGAATTCTTTTTTTTCTTCAGATATTTTCATCCAACAGTGTCGTTTCCTGCGACAGTCTGGTCACTCAGAGAAGGCCATATCTCTGTTTCAGGCCATGATTGACTTTACTTTCTTCAAACCTGACAGTGTACGAGACCTTTCCACCAAACAGCAGGTTTGTTTGTATCCAGTAAAAAAATATTAAACTTTAAATTGACAAATACCAGCCATGTTAATGACTTTATCAAGCTTAAAAATACTTCTTTATTTTTGTTTCAGTAATGACAACCACCAATATTTCCATACATCTGAAAGATGTTTCTTTTTTATGTCTGACTGATCATTTCAGTCTACCTAAGAAACTACCTTTCTTTTTTTGTGTATGTTTGTGCCCCTTCAGGCAGAGTTCTTTGAGACATTCTGGGACAGTGGGGAGGCGAGAGTTGGGGAATGGGAAGCCAGAGGCTGGAAAGCCTGGATGCTCCAACAAGAGCGTGGAGGATGGTTGCAGCCCAGTGCAGGTGACACACTCACACACATTCTTAATGTTAATCCTGGAATAAGCTCTAAATTGATTTGTGTGTTAGGATTAAGAAAACAGCAAAAAACATTTAGTTTGTGTATTTTCACAGTTGAAGAAGAGGAGGAGGAAGAAGAAGAGGAGGAGGTGAAGGATCGTAGCCAAGCCAGAGGGACAGTCTGGCTTGCTGTGGAGTCCTCCCGTGAAGCAGCTCAATGGTTGCCCTGGAGGCCTGACAAAGCAAAGGGCCAAACAGAAGAGGACTGTGAGGACCCAGATAGACAGGTACACAGCGCAGGACGCACGCACGCACGCACACACTCAGGCACAGGATTAGGTTATACAGGATCAGGTACAAGATCAGGTAACAACGAAAGGTTTATTGTATGTCCCAAAGTAATGTTTATTATGGGCAGAAGGTTTTGAAGAACATTTGTTGTGATAGGTCTAAAGGACAAATTTAGAAACCTGTCTTTCGACGACTGGTTTGGATGAACAGGTAATTAGTTTGTTGGTTAAGGTAAATCTGACTAAAGCAGTCTAAATATGCATTTCTGTTTATGAAGTTGAGTTAGCAACAATCAGGGGGTAGATATTTTTTGTTTGTTTGTTTTTTCTCACAAATTGTACCAGAATTATATATTAGAGAGAAAAGGTTAGTATGATTTATGTGCTGTAGAGTTAAGTGCTGCTCATCGTGTTGGTGGAACTAAAATTAGCTGCTAAATAGATGAGACCTCTCTCCAGGTGTTATTTGATGACATCGGTCCATCCCTGATTCGTCTGTCTTCACCAAAGCTCCAGCTGCATCTTCTGCTCCATTTCTTATCATTTTTGGGGCTGCCTGTAGACGCAGTGTTCTCTCGTGCCCCCTGTCAGCCTGGCCTGCTGATAGAGAATCTGTCATTGCTCACTCAGGGTAAAAATACACTGTCAGTAGAAATAATACAAACTTTTTCATTTGTAAAATATATAATGATGAGTTTGAAACACAATATTGTGAAGAAGGCAGTGACAAATTATGCTCCATGTTATATCTTAGGTAACGAGCTCCATCGTCCCCTGACCTCCCATGAACTACCTGACCCTGGGGTTAACCCGGTAGGTCACATGACTACTCTACAAGGAACCAGGAAATGGGTGGGTCTTGGAAAGCAGGGTGAGCGGTTTGTCACTAACATGTTTAGTATGGTTCAGCCTGTCCTTCCTCCCCACCACCGAGCTGTTCTGTCCCTCTGCAGGATTCAGTATGAGAAACTCAAAGTAAGAATCAGTTTATCTGAAAAATAAATGAAAAAAATCATTGTTAACCTGTTGTAAGGTCAAAAATGTTTCTCACCTCATTTACTTAATTATATTTGTACATATGTCAGGTCCTCCACAGCTTACGCAGTGGCAACAAAAAATCTCTCCGTTCTCAAGGCAAGCGTAGTAAGCAGATTGCCAAGCAACTGCTCAAAGAACCCGACAACCGCTCATCATTGGTGTTGTGGCGAGAATTTGCCCACATGGAATGGCTGCTGGGCAATGTGGATGATGCTCGCAAAGTCTTCTCCATGGCCACCAGCACAGAGGCACCCAAAGGGTTGAATAGCCCGAGCCTTTGTGAGTTGTGTCACCTGTGGTCCCAGCTGGAAGTGGAAGGTGGTGGAGAGATGCAAGGAGGTGGACAGACTGATGTAACCACATCCCCAGCTGTGCTGATATTAACCAGGCTAGCAGAAGGAACCTTATTATCATCTTCTTCATCCACCCAGTCCATCTCTCCAGTATCTGTCCTGAAGGCCAGGAGGTGTTATGAACAGGCTCTGACAACCCACTTGTCAGCAGTGGACCAAATCTCCAGCAGCATTCATAGCAACAGAAAAGGTTTACTTTTTACATTTTTAATATGTGTTCAATTGTGGCATAGGATGGTTTACATTGTTATATCACTCACAACAAATCCTGTTTATTCAGGCCATTTAACCACCATTTTCCAATTGTGTTTTATCGGCTCTGCGGTTCTTAACTTCTATGAAGAGTTTGCAGGTTCCTCGTCTGTGTGTGTTTTCTGAAGGTTCTCTGGCTGCTTCCCAAAATCCAAGGACGTGCACATCAGGGAGGGCTAGGTTAACCGTAGTCTCTTAATGCTACATTCAAATGCACTGTGCTGTATTTGTTATGGATTTGCCTGCAGTGATTACTACACCACAGTCTTTGAGGTGTTAAAACACATATGTTTGGAAATGCTCCTCGCTCTGTTTTAGTTTGGAAAATCTGAGGCTGTGTAATCGGTTATTATTGGTTATTATCAGCCGCACCTTCACTACCATGCTGCATAAAAAGCTCCGGTATTGCTTACTTTCAGTTTCACCTCTTTACCATTTTAGTTTTACAAGACAGTTTTAAAATGTCAGTGTGTAGTTGCATTTTTGTGGCATGAATCATTTCTGTGATGGAACCGAATGTGAATGTGACTCTTTGTCTCTGTATGGTGCCTTGTGATTGACTGGTGACCTGTCCAGGGTGTAACCTGTCTCTTGGCTATGTCAGGGTGTCATTGTCTCATCCATAACATAATACAGTAGCTACATTTTGTCAATTGCTCCAAACACTGTCAGGCTTTAAAAAATGTTGGTGGTTGTGTATGATAGTATAGATTGTTTTGTAAGTGGTCTGAAACAGTGAGAAACTCTGAGACTATCTGTCAGCAAAAAGTGATTTCTCATTTTGATGTTAGTAGAAATATTTTAAAATAGCTTGAAAGAAAACTGTGAAACTGACTGGACGGTGGTAGCCTCTGTTTTACATTTCATATTGTCTCACACTGGATGTTCTCCCAAATTGAGCTATAATCTAGATTGCAGATGGATGTTGGACTAGTAGCCAATGGAAAAATCTCAAACTAGGTTATGCTTTGATAAATTATTTTAGTTTATTTAGTTTAATAAACAGTTTCAGGTCATTATTTTGATTAATTTCTAAACTTATTTTTTCACCACTAGGTCAAGAGGACTTGCTAGGAGAGAAGCTGAGGCTGAGGGGTCTAGTAGGCTGCTACGCTCTGTTCCAGTACCTCACAGTGGGCATCCAAGCAGCTAATGCAGTCTACACTCAGGCCAGAGAAAAGATGGAGGCGCTGCATCATACACTAACACTTGATAAACAGTTTGCCAGTAATGAGAAAGCTACCTCTGCTAGCACTGATGCCAAACACTCAGCTCATTCCAGCCATACCAGCAGACCCGATGTTCATAATCTAGCTTCTGAATGTCAGGTATTAGCAATCCAACAGGCAACCTTGATCAGGTACCACACCAGCATCAGTGTGTTTCCACTGGCAACCCTGAGAGAAATGCTGACCTCTGCCCTTTCAACCTGGTCCAGCAGTGCCCCTCTCTGGAGCATATATGTACAGGTAAATTGTAGTCTGCTAGATATCAGAACTAAATCCTCAAACCACTTAGATATTCTGAATGGCTGGATGACTGTCATGCAATCTGTTTACAGGTGGAGAACCGTTACCATAGTGCTGGCAGGGCACGTCGTTTTTTTCACTCTGTAACCAGGGGTAACAGCAGTGTTGTGCCACGCCTCTTTGCCATTGTTACTGAACAACAAAGGAAGCAGCTGGTGGATGCTGCTCAGAGGTATCATCAGAAAGGATTTGGGGTTGTCATGGAGTTTCCTGGACTCATGTTTCATAGAATTAGACTTTAAAACGCTATCAAATTGCAAAGACCGTAGTTTGACATGTTTTTGTGTGTCAAGCCAAAAGTATTCACAAATATTCTCTTTCAAAATTCAGATATGATATAGAGTATAGAAACATTTTCCTGTATTTTAGGCCCCTTTCAAAATAAAATATTGTGTCCTTAGGATGTGTTGCCACGATGCCCCTTTGCCTATCCTGCCAGAGAATGGCCTCAGCAACCGTATCTGTGGACTGTTTGAAAGCGCCATAGCAACAGAGATGGGTGCTTGCTGTTCTTTACTTTGGAGGATGTATATGCACTTTCTGGTGAGCTAGCATATAGCATACACATATGTACAGATATTTACTCTTGTAAACATTCGCAATGTAGTTGAACTTACTTTTTTTCCCATTTTTATCTTAAACAATTGATACAGATTTATTTTTTCAATCAGCTATTCACACGAATAAGACAAAAAAAAGCAATATGATATTTGACTATTACAGAGTAACAAATAACAAACTAAACACATTAACTTTTAAACACCTGCAGGTTAAGATCCCATTTTATTCTGTATGGAAGTCCACTTTTTAATCTCTGACCTTTGATGCTACCTATAAGCGTATAAAATGTGGCTGTTTTAATGTGGCTATTTGTAGGTGTCAGAAAGGAAGATGGATAAGGCCAGAGGCATCTTTTACAAAGCGCTACAGAGTATTCCCTGGGTTAAGGTGAGACATAGATTTAAAGTTATATTTTCTAACAGAAGATGATCACTGTTTGCCTTTTTAAAAAAACTACACAAAAAATTAACCTGAACTAATTGAAGCACCTGCATCTGTCTTTCTCTTTCTTCGTGTTGGTGTACATGCATGTAAATTGTATTTATCCAAATGTGTGTTTGATCAGGGTTTGTACATGGATGCGGTGCAGCTGTTCCCTGAGCATCTGCAGGAGTTTGTTGATCTGATGACAGAGAAAGAACTCCGGGTCAGATTACCATTGGAAGAACTGGATATACTGCTGGAAGATTGAACCCACAAACACACACTTTATTTGAGACAAACCCAGATATTAGCCCACTTGTTAGCAAATACACACTTAAACGCAGATCCTTCTAACCCACATAGCTTCTGAATTGGATGGTGTAGTTGGAGCAATACTATCTAAAGATAAACAAGAAGCTATCATTTGTAAAAACTGAAATTGCTTTATTTTCACAGCAAACAGAACCATGTTTTATTATCTGACATTGTCAATAAATAATGATTACCATTTATGTGATTTAATTGTTTCTGCTTACATGCTTACAGTGCACATACATTGAGAATACAACACGGTTTAAACCAAAATGAAATATTAGAAAAAATACTAAGAGAAACTAGAAAATGCATTTCCTGAAGAAAATGCAGTGTGAATGCTGAGCCTGGAGAACACTTTGATGTAAATGCATTAAACCTCTGCTGAATGACCTAAAGAAGATTTGAAATTAGTTTAATTCTCAAACAATTGGCGTCATAATCATACAACATAGTGATGCCATTGATGACAGCACACAGTCCAAGCTGCTCTCCGTTTTGTGGGTGTGTTACAGAATGCAGAAAAAATGTCATAGTAAAGTGTGTTGTGAAAAATGACCAAAAAACATCGTAGTATAGTATGTCATCAAAAAAAAAAACATACGTGCATCATAATTGACATCAATGATCTGTGATCACAAGTCCCCTGTAACTACCTCTAACCCTAACCCCTCAACTGTCTCTATTCATTTGAATGGGAAAAATATTGCAGAAAATCTTATTGTTAGAAAAAAGTGTAAATAAAAGAAAAAACTGCATACAAGCAGAAATATTTTAAAATAGTATGAATATTTTTTTATATTATTCTATTGCTACAGTTTTTATTTGATACTTTTATTTTGTATTTTGCTATTGTCTCTACATGCTATTGTGTTTTACTTATGCTTATTGCATTTACTTGTTTTCTATGACTCAGGAGCATTGTGTCTTTTTGAATTTCCCTCCAGGGATTAATAAAGTAACTCTGATTCTGATATCTTGAATAAATTGGATTGAATGCTGACTCAGCAGTCACAATAATGTCTAAACCAGTCCAATTTATTACTCTGTATAAGAGTCACTGTGACCATATTTTTACATTTATTTAGTTCATCTGTAGCTCGTGGCTCTGGGTGAAAACAGGTGTGTGCCAGGTAAACTTTCTCTTCCTCATATGTACATCCGGGTCCTCTAGTCACAGCAGACAGGTAAACGGCGGCGAACTCCTGCGCTGACGCTACCGCGCCGTGGTTTGACGCATTGCAGATCCTCTCTGACCAATGAGCGGCGTCTGTACAGAGTACAGAACATTGCGGTTTCTGCTCTGTCCAATCAGAATTCGCCTCTCAAATACAAAACCGCAACTTCCCGTAGTGCCGTTAGACGCGGTGTTTAAGACGTGTCCTTCCGCCTATATATAAATCGGCGTAACACATATAGTCCGTCACTCAATGTGTTGCAGTGTGCTCGGATTTACATAAATGATCAATACAAAATAATAAGATACGCGGTAATCCATTCAAACTGACAATTCTTAAGTCACACGATCACTATTATATACAATCCAATTAACGAAAAGCAACTTCTCCACAAAAGACGATCTCATAATCTAGAATATATTTACATAGACAATATTTTAAGAAAAAGGTTGAACGTAGTTTAAGCATGGAAATAGCATCACTTTATTAGGTCACTGTATTTGCAGAAATGCAACAACGGTCATTTTAATTTAGGCCAACATAATGTCACTGCATACAGGTATAGGATTAGATGCCCATTAGAGTTGGACAGGTTCAGATTACACTGATACTGTCCGACTATAATTATAATGCCAGATGTAATTGCAGCCAATTGGCCAGGAGACATCAACAGACTGTTTGATTGGTGCAAGTATGGGACACACAGAGGATAATTCAATAAGAGCCTTAGAGTAGACAGGTACAGGAACAACAACACACAGTGTAAAGAAGAAATCATATGCTATATTTAACACACACACACACACACACACACACACACACACACACATTTATATATATATATAACATGACATGTTTTAAACTGCTGCATTAAAAATAAATTATGAGTCGGATTCACAACTTGATGTGGTCTCAGTTTATGTATATGACAGTACTGGTGGATTACACAACATCAGAGATGGATTACCAACAGTGCAAAGCAGGGAACTGTCCCGGGAGCCCTATATTTTTGAATGCATTGTCATACATGTAGATTTGTACGGGAAGCTGCATCGCATGTTTCTGGACATGTGTTTCTTGGACCTTGGGTCAAAATCTTGTTTGATGGTCGCTGTTATTTTTGTGAAGAGACCTTATTAAACTAAGTATTAAATCACAGAAATACACATTAAATGTTTATTCGGGCAGCAACAAAGCCTATACATGTTGCACGGAGGTATAGAAGGTATGGTGTTGACAGGTGTCAACAGCGTTGTCAACGGCGTGGATCCCAAACAGTCAGTGCACGTGAAAATATCTTCTACTCTCACACGGTCATAATAACATCGCTTACTGGTATGTGGTGGCACTCGCGCGAAGCTGCGCTATGTGCACGCACAAGCGCGCATGCATGCACACGGAGACAAAGTACGACTCAAGCGACACACATGCACGCGCACATGCACATTGTGCGGAGGAATACGGTGAGCCGTTCAGCGGTGGTTCGCCCTGCCAGTCCTCCTCCAGTCAGCCTTGTTCACTTGCATCCGTCCATTTCCTCTCTCCCGTAGCGCCAGCAGACCGACGGTTGCGACTCAGACAGACATGGTGAGTACCGCATCAGCCTCTGTTTGCGATATATGGCAGTTGTACCGAGGTTGAACTGTCTCAGTTTCTCCTGAGTAATGGTTGTTCGATATGTACCGTATCCTCCGTTGCTGAGTGCGCGGGTAGAAAAGGGCTCGTGCCGCTCTTCCTCTCCGTTAGCGAGCTAACCAGCTGATAAAAACTGGCGGCGAGACATAGCGGCTTATGGCTGCGAGCTGGAAGCTTATGGCACCACCCTTGCTGAAATCATAACGGTAGTTTGTGTTAGTTTGTGTATTTGTTTTACAGGTGGTAGCGTATTGGCAGCAGCTGCAGCGCTCAGACTGGCTGCCGGTGTTAGCATTGAAGCTAATGCTACGTCCCCAATGACTATTTTTTGTGTCGGACAGTTTCACGTTCATTAATGGTAATGTTGGCTGGTTTTCTGGATTGAGGCTAGATTGGTTTTTTTGGACCGACATTTGTGAGATTCACATTAGACATTCAGCCCATGGTAAAGCTGTTGGTGGGGATGGACAGCGCCACATTGCTGGTCGCCACGTTTTATCACTGCAGCTATCAAATACTGTGATTTCACTAGTATCTATACGGGGTCATATTTTTCTAAGACGCTGCTATAGCCTTTATCAATACCAGCAATACAAGTAAAATATATATAAAACACCGTAACTGTAGCGTAAAACAAGTGACAGGCACAAATGCTCAACAGTGCATGCAGAATTCACTATATTATCTATTTACCCCAGTATGAACACGATTAAGGCTAGCTACTTAAACCCTGCATTTCGAACATGGTGTTGTCTGCCCTGTCTGTGTGAATAAGTAAGCATAGCCTGGGTATTTATTCCTTTGGTTTGGTGCAGAACTGTCAGCAATTGTGGTTTGTTTATCCATAAATGCACAACGTCTTATATTAAGTCTGTATGGATTAGTTGGTGGTCTGGTCACTCACAATTGTGTGTGAGGTCCTGTAGTCTTAAGCTTGTGGTGGGAGTTTCCTTATGTTAACAAACATACAGTGCTCTGTTTATGTTTAAAATCTGATTTTGTCTTAGTGGACCCTTTTCTACAGGCTACATGTAAACACTAAACCAGACTTTCTTAGCATTGTGCAAATCCACTTAAAATCCCAGCTCTTTTTCTCTAAAACCATTAAAAAATGGTTCTGGACATTTTCTGTTCACATCTGAATATGCAGCAGGGAATCAGATGCACTGATTATAACAGGAGAATCTTAATCATGTGAATTAATTTGTATTCTCAGATACAGACCCCCTAGACAATTTCAGCAAAATGTGCATATTATGTCTGAAAACAGCCTTGTCTAAAACATGTAGCATTGCACCACATGTCCGTAGTTTGTATCGCCTGGCATTGCAGAACCTTGAGAGGATTTTGGTGTGAATATTAGAGGAGTTAGCAGCTTGTTAATTATAGGGGCCACATGCATAGACACAAACACACCGTTGTTGGCGTTGTCACTGGCCAAATTCTGAAATAGTATTATAACTGGTTGACATAACCTGAACCTTGTTGAGTAGAGGCCCTGCCAAAGGGGGGCATTGGTTTGACTAGTGATGATGTCCAGGAGGTCAGATAACCAGCCAACTGATCCTCCCCAGGAGCTGCAACTGTAGCTGTGGGATGACAGGCCACAGATTAACACATGCTTATAGACCAACACAAAGCTCCTGCTCCCCTGGTCTGGAGACAGTTACTCTCATACATTAAATCAATTTTCCTGACAGATTTGGATGACCTCCTCTGGTCTGACCTCCTAGCCACTTAATACACACACACACAATGATCTTTCTCTGTCAATCTACTGAAGGCTCTTCAAGTGGTTAAACTACTGCAGGAGGTGGACACCGCATTTTGTTCTGTACGTCTGTTGGAGAGACTGGCAGACATCTAAGCCTTTGACTGTCATGCTAAGGCTCGCACACATGGACACATGCAGGTAGTTGAGTCTTTCACCCAGCTGGACTCAGATGAAGTTAAGGAAGAACGGTGTCTGGCCATGCAGCGCTGCACTATACAAGGACCGAAAGAAAGATGGATCGGTAGCAGACATGTTTATTGAGAGAAAGGACCTGGCCAACATCATCAGAAGGACCAATATTCCATCAGTTCATCTAGCTTTCTTGAAGAGGGACACATCAGCAAGTCACTGCCAGACTGCTCCCTTTCCAGAACAACTGTGGAAAAATGCTGATGTCTGCATAGACATCCATTTTAATTTGGATGACTGAAAGTCAGGACCTGCAATTACCTAATCTTCTAATCTAACTTCCTTCCCAGGACAAAAAAATCCATCTTTTTTATTTACTTTAATGTAACTACTCAGAGAAATGGCAAAATCTACTGTTCTACTGTTCCCCCTTCTTCTCACTTAACCATTTGGTTACAACTAATAAATGTCTGACCAGAATTATTTTTATCCTGCTATTCCTTCCCTGCGAAGACATAATTTCTGCCCCTCTTGCCATCCTTCTTTCCTCATGCTGCCCAAGAAGGTTGCGCTTTACCCAGCAGAGGATGAACTGGTCAGTCTGTCCACTGTCTATGACCTTTTGGACGAACAGCAGCACTACTACAAGGAGCTAATCCAGCAGCAGGAGAGGAATTATAGAGCCTTCCTACAAATGCTGATGGACACATCATCTAGCCGCATGGATAGCCTGGTCAGAGAGATGCAGGACGTGAGGAACTGCCTGCAAAGAACTAAGGCTGAGTTAGCTGAGGTTAAAAAACAGGGCGTGCAGATCAACAAGCGGACCGAGTGCCTAGCTGAAGGGATGGTGATGGTGCGAGGTGCACTGGATGGCCTCAGTTTTAAAACAGGAGCAAAAAGTGTAGATCTAAAGCAGCGCAGAGGAGGTGGTGTCTTAAGGTTGGATGGAGGTGGAGGCAGAGGTGGAGCTGTGAAAAAAACAGAACCAAAGGCAGCCAAGCTCGTGGCAGACCTCACAGATATCCGCTTTGGTGATATAAAGGTTGTACACAAACCTGTAAAATGAATGGGCTCATTAAACCTTTTTGGTTCAGTTGGAGGTGTATTGGCATCAATCTATGATTTGAGCATAATATAAAAAAATAGTTACATTCATATTTTTGGAGTGATGTTTGCATTTTTGTTGCATTGCTCTGTTAACTTGTGCTTTTTGGTTTCCGGTGCTCATTTCTCCTTAGAACTGGTTATTTTAATGACATCTTCCTGTTTATTGTATGATGACATGCTCAGATGCTGTTGTTGATTGTTGCTGTTTTTTTTTAGGCTGACCAACTAACAGAAGAGCAGATCGCAGGTAAGTTGACAATTTAGACAAATCTGTTGTTGTTTCCTCTTATCTGCTTTACTTACTTATTTTTTTGTCTGCTCCTCCCTCTGTGTCTGTCCAGAGTTCAAGGAGGCCTTCTCCCTGTTTGATAAGGATGGAGATGGAACTATTACCACTAAGGAGCTGGGCACGGTCATGAGGTCCCTGGGTCAAAACCCGACCGAGGCTGAACTCCAGGATATGATCAATGAGGTTGATGCAGATGGTATGCTATTTCCCTCTGCACATGGGAAATTTTATGTGTTGAACCTGTCCTGTTTTTTGTTTTTTTTACATTTGACCTTCTCTCTTCTTTAGGAAATGGGACCATTGACTTCCCAGAGTTCCTGACAATGATGGCAAGGAAGATGAAAGACACAGACAGCGAGGAAGAAATTAGAGAGGCATTCAGGGTCTTTGATAAGGTAGACCTGGCTGTGTGTGTGTGTGTGTGTGTGTGTGTGTACGTGCGCGCGCACTTATTTAATGAAGCCATTGTGATTTAAAAAAAATATCATTCTTAAGTGTTCTAATGACACATGTTACATGAGTGTCTATTTGCTTGTCTTTTGGCCAGGATGGCAATGGTTACATTAGTGCGGCAGAGCTGCGTCACGTGATGACCAACTTGGGCGAGAAGCTGACAGACGAGGAGGTAGATGAGATGATCAGAGAAGCTGACATTGATGGAGATGGACAGGTCAATTATGAAGGTACGGGAGATACACACGAACACATTGTTAATGTTGGTTGCATGTATAAAAAAACACTCAGCTACACACATACCCATCCTGGCATCCACCACTTGTATTTTGATTCCTGTGTGTGGTTATTTGTTAGGTATTTATTGTTTATTTTCTTTTGTTTTACCCCCTACAGAATTTGTTCAGATGATGACCGCTAAATGAACTGGGCTCTCACATAAAAGACGAAGAATCCGACAAACGTTTCACTTACCTCTTATTGCAAAAATCTACATTTATTCATACTGTACTTAAAGTGAATGTTGGAAAACTGTCCATATAAACAAGCTCAAAAAAGGTAAAAGACAAAAAAAAAAACAAAAAAACGTAATGAATCTGCATGTACTGGCTTGTATCTCCCACCCCTTCCCCCAGTGCTGAGCTACCCAATCAAATCTCAACTCATTAGTCAAGAGCCTCTTTGCAGCTGGCTGATTTGGCCAATGCTCCTCTGCTTCCTGGTTCCATCTGCCTGATGTCATAATTATTTGGGCTGGCCAATGGCCTCTCTTTTATGACTTTGTTTTTTCTTTCTTTCTGTTCTTCATGCATGCAGCTTTAGATGGGTTACTGTTGAGAGCCCAAAGGCAAAAGGCTGTTGTTGGGCCTCCGGTTGGTCTGGGACCCACAGAGAGAAGGAAGGGGAGGAATTAGGTGACAGATAGATGTGAGTGAGTGAATCAGTGAAACCTACAGTTTGCTTAACTAAACAAAGTCAGCACTGACAGATATTTTTAAGAAAAATATTAAAAAGGAATAAATATGAACTCATTTTAGATTCTTTGTTTCTGGCATGTCAGGATACTTGCATTATCTTTTGTGTGTTTACTTTTTTCCGAGGGTGAAGCCCTGGTGGGGCATAGATTTAAGCCCCTCGGGCGATGGATGTGTCTTAGTCATTTGGAGGGTTGGGTGGGCTTTAAAAGTGATGATATACAATTGTAATGTTTGGGACAATTACAGTACTTCTGTGCAGAAGTGGAGATTTACAGACAGCACAGTTGATAACTGAGCAGTGATGTGGTTATAACTCAAGAGACATGCCCAGGTACAGTATATTGCCTCGAAATCTTACATGCATCTCATTCTAAAAGGGGTCAATTTCAGTTTTGCGGGGATAGGGTTGGTGCTTTGCAGCATTTCTATCTGTGAGTTGGTGTATGTGTGTGTGTGAGTGTGGGTGCGGCAATGCTCGGCCCAGTCCGACTGTTCTGTTCAGTTCAGTTGATCTGCATTCCAAGTTGTACATGCTAGTCTTTACATTTTGTTTTTCCAATAAAATACCATTATCTAAAAATGTCTTTTTTTTGTTTATTTCCTGATTTCCTCTCTCAGTAAATGACCTTCTGAATGAGCTGTTGTCCAAGAATTAAAGTAATGTCTTTTTTTTACCACCTGTCTGGTTGCAAAATGTGTAAGTACAGGAAGGATAAGAAAATAGATGAGTAAGAATTAGTAAGTATATATAATACTATTAGTATAAGTAATACTAACGACTAACCACACACTTGCTTGGCCAGAGATTCCCAAAGTGTGGTGAAAATGAGTTGAAAATGGCACTGGCTGATCTATGGTGTAAAAACAGTTAACTTACAAACTAATAAATAAACAATTAATACATAATTTTGAATTGGCCTTTTCATTATATAAAAAAGGAAAAAAAAAGTTTGGGAACTGCTGCTCTAGGCCATTATCTTGCCTTGCTGATAGCTATTTACAAAACAAAACGTCCAACAGAAAAACAAGTTTTCAAAGGTAGATGTGCAGCTAAGGTGTCGCTAGGCAACAGTGTGAGACATGGGATGGGTGGAAGTGAGAGGGAGCAGAAAACCGTGGGAGCTTGAGGAGAGCAGCAGAAAGGAGACAAGTGGGGGAAGAGGTAGAAAATACAATCAAGACCAAGGACTCGTGGGAAAGGATGAGAGTCGGGTATTAAAAGCAAACAAGATTCATTCAAAGACGTTCGTTCCCCTGTTCTCTGCTTCAGAAGCTGACATTCTGGCTTTTATGACAGCCCCCCCTCCCAGTGGCAAAGACACTGACTCTGCCTCAGGAAGACCCAGGTTCGAATCTGGTTAAGCACTGTGATGCTACAGCAAAGTTGGGGTGGTGTGTGTGTGTGTGTAGTGCGAGAGAAAATGCATTATAATGGAATCTCTTTGTACCTCCTCTCCTGCAGCAGCGTCAGTAACTTTACCTCTGAGCCAGCAACAAACACCGGTCGGTAACGCAGAAGAGTCTGCCTTTATTTTATTGTCAGCATACCCTCTATTCCTATTGCTCTCTTCCTGTTGTGTTGTAGTAATTTTCTGACTGAGGTGCGCTATCCCTCTGTTCCCAGAAACTGAACAGGAAATGAACGCTTTTCTTGTACTGTCAACAAGTTTCCTCTTGTATTATAGTTGTTTACGGTAGCTTTACCTAGTTTGCTGTGGTCTAAAATGGTGACTGCATGTTTGGACCTGTTTTTGTTTTGGTGATTTAACACTTTTTTTTGTCTAAACTATATTATAAACGGGGTCGGACTGGGACAGAATAATCGGCCCTGGCATTTTTGACCAGACTGGCCCATCACATTCGATAATGGACACCGTTAACGGAGGGATGGCCCTCACTCAGCTGTGGTTTCCTGACACATGAGAACAAAGAGAACACTGCCTGTCAGTGTTGTAATCTTCTGATTAAAAAAACACAAAGGAGGACATATCCAGCTACTGACAGACACACACCTGAGGTCGTAATGCACACTGATGACCCCTAAGGTCACAGCTTGAGGAAAGACCACACATTAACACACATTACATTACATTCATTTAGCAGACGAGAACATAAATATTTATCAGAAAGCAATGAAAATCAGTTCAAATGCTTGCTGTCAAGCGCTCATAGTTTTTAAGTTATAATCAGGGAGTGAGGTGCAGTCAGTCTGAATAGGTGAGTTTTCAGTCTGCGACGAAGGCATTGGCACACACACACTTTCACAAGGTAACCAAAAATATTGAGACTGAAAGTAAATATTCAGCGGATATCACGAGACAAGAGAGAGTGCATAGCACTTATCATTATTTAATATATCAACAATACAAAAAAGACATATAGTCCACTGTTGTTTTAACCAGTTTTATTGTCATAGTCATTCCAGTCATTCTAATTTCACTCATTCATTCATTTAGAGAACAAAGGACTCACAGACAGGATTCAGTCAGTTCACCCTTTCATTCCTCCATCAGCATTTCAATAACATCACTCTCCAGAAAATAGAATTATAATTTACTCAAAAATAATAGCAATATCATAACACCTGGAACAAACAGTGTCACAGGGTGAACACAATTACTGAGACTGCAATTACACACAAATATGTGTAATGTGTGATAGATTTGATCCATTTATATTTACAAACAGTTTAAATGTGAATGTTAGACAGGAGTTGACAGAGTTAAAAATAAGGTCCTTGGTGACATGATCATGTTTCTAAAGGCGCTACTCTAATCTATTTGACTGCAGACTTTAGCATTAAAAAGAAAACCTTTTTTACAGAAAGATTTAGTCAGTTTGAGGAACAGGACTGATTAGGTCTGTTGGCTAAATATACTCTAACTCTAACACTAACAGGTGGTTAGCAGCTGGTGTGAGGGTAGACACAACCACCTACCAACACTGAAAGTTTATATTTTTTCATGATTCTTTAAATATAATCTTCAAATTAAATAAGTTTATGTGAGAAATCGCAGCCTATGTTTTGGCATTTAGATCATACTGATTGATTCTTTAGTGATCATGTCTGTCCGGTTTCCAGAGCTCAAAGAAATCAGAAATGAATGTGTGCGTGTGTATTTGAGTGAACGAGATTAACAGTAACATTTGGCCAACAGTTGTTCATAAAACGTTTTGATCCAATTTGCATGATTTACCCCATGTGTGAAAGCAGAATTAATTTTTGTGTGTGTATGTGTTTTGGTACTTCCTAACATGTAAACAAAATGTAAACTCTTAGGTTTCAGTATGCTGGCAATGCTGGCATAATGACTCAAATCTTATTTACATCCAGTAACAAGACAAAAAAACAAACACACAGAGTGCATCACTAATCACACACAACCGGACACAAACATCAACAGTCATCATATTGGCACACATACGCACGCAAACATGGGTGTTCATGCAAGGACACAAACAGGCACATGGAAAATGCAGACCAAAAAAGACAAGCGGAGTAACAACCACATACTTTTGCCATCGCTCCCTTGCTCACTCACACAGAGTTGTGGCCACAGCCACAGCAAGGCATTGTGATAAGGGTGGATAGGGAGAAGCATCTATGAAGGTTTACATGTATTATTTGCTCTAATGTGTATGTGGAGGTATGGCAGTTTAGGAGTGTGTAGACATGCTCTGTGTGTGTATTGAGTGTGTGTGTCTCATAGTGCTCTGGGTATGATGGTGAAGGGCAGGATGGGGCTGCTGGCCTCCAGTTCCAAGGCAGTGAGGAAACACTCAGTGGCAGCTGCAGCGTTCCCCTGAGCCTGCAGCACCTCACCCAGACTGTTCCACACATCATGAGCCGTGCTGCGGAGAGAAGAGCAGAAGTGAGATGGATCAAGGAGAGAGGAAAGACAATGGGAAAAAGGAGAAGAAGGGATGAAAGAGGAAAGGTGAAGAGAAGAAAAATGGGAAGAAAACAGTGAAATACATGTAGTTATTGCCACAATATGTAACAATCAAGTGCATTATATTGTTAAACCCACACACACACACACATGCATCTACCTGTTGACCTGCACAGCATCCCTCAGGACTTTTTCAGTCAGACTGTAGCGCTGCAGCTGGTGCAGAATCAGACCCTGTGGAGAGGTAGAGACACAAAGAGACAAAGGGAGAGAATAATGAATGAGAGTGAGAGAACATTGAACAGGCCGTCCTGTCATTCAGTGTGAGGTCATACTGCTGTGGATTGATCTTGTCTGCTTTTACAGACATTTATATGGGAATTATAATAAAACTGTCACCAAGCAAAGCGCTGCATTATACAGTAGAGTATATTCTATCACAGCTGGTTCTATAGCGCTATCTCTAATAAAATATAGTACACTGGCTCTTGTCATGTCATATAGTCTAAGGAACACTGGGGCACCCTGCAGGTTATAGGGTACAGCTGATGCACCTTTGCCACAAGTTTTATTTAAAACAAGCTTTTATTTTTGTCAATTTGTCTCACTCCAGCATTCCTGACATAGAGCCTCTGCTTATTAGAGAGATGCCACACACTTAACTGTGAGCTGTAAAATCAATGATATATCTGTACATTGGTTAATTACATTAACCATGGTTTAAAATTATAATATTTATTAGCACATTTATAAAAGTTTAAAGAGCATGGTTGACAACGCCACCTAGTGTTTCAGACCAATGAGGACCATTTGGAGCCTCTTTGCATCATGAAATGTTACTTGAAAACCCTATTCATTAAGGTTGACTGAATATATACAGTACAGTTTACTATGATAAACTATCTGTCTATCCATCCTCACAAACCTTGAACAACCTGAACAGAACACATAAGTACATCTGAGGCGAGACAAAAATTGTGCCAGAAGACTATGACTAATTACATAGAGCACATTAACCCTCAGACTGCACAACCCACAGCAGAGATGACAGGCTTTATTGTGTATTCAAGAAACCAAACACAAGGACAGCAGAACATAAGGAGAACATTCAAGTCTGAGAATCTGTGTGTGCATGTGTGTGTGCTCTGTGATTTACCAGTCTCTGCATGGTCTTGACATGTGTTGGGTTGATTGACAGAGCCTCTTCATACCAGCGTTTTGCCTCATCTATGTTGCCCCTCAGCTCCGCTATCTGCCCCCTCATGTACAGAACATTATGTGATGTGGGAAAGAGGTTGGAGGCTTCCTGTGTGCAAGCAGAGGCCTCGGCAGGTTTGGACATGCTGATGTACACCTCGGCTATCAGAGACAGGTGATTGCAAACAGGGATGTTAAACTCTGAGATTAAAAAACAAACTATACAAATGTAGCAAGTCTTTTTGTTCTATTGAAAGGCTCAATAAATATGTCTTTACCTAAATTAATTAATAGCTTGAGATAACTGTAGTAAGACAAAGCAGTTAAGATATAATAGGACTTACATATATAAAACTGGGAGTCCCTCTCTCACAAATGTAAGACTGCATTTCACATAAACACTGGCATGACATGATACAAAAAATGCTGATCAACTTTGAAATTACAAAAGGAAGAAAAAGGAAATGAGAGACAAAACCAGCAAGCAAGCACAGCTCAATTCTTCAACCTCAAATAGCATCAAGTAGAATGAGCAGTGTGCTGCTGTGGTGAGCACAGAATGATACAAATGAAGAATGAGAGCAATAAGGAAATGAGTTTAAACTGCCTGCCAATCTGTGCTGCAATTAGAAGATTACATTAGTGCCAGGCTGGAAATGACCATCTCACACAGGAAGCAGCAAGAGAGATAAACAGGAGCACAAACAAATCTTTGTGTGTGTGTGTGTGCGCTCTGTCTCTGTCTGTTTACAGACAATGGTCTGCTGTGTTGGCTGCTAATACTGACCTGCATGGTAAGTTTATTTTGTGTGGCGGCAGATAAATTGAAATGCTAATGCCTTAAACTTGCTATGACTTCAAGCTCGTTTGTTTACAGTACAACCAGTTCAAGTTTAATGTTGCTGTGTATTGGAAAGGTTATATGTTATGTATATATGTTATATGTAAAGAAACATGCTTCTGATTAAATGGGCTGTCCCCTCGTGTTCAGCTCCACAGGGGACAAAGTTCTCTTTATATGTGTTTTACTTAAACAAAGACCTCAGTCACACGAAAGTGAACTGATCAGACATGTGTGGAAGTGGAATAAGCACTAAGCAAGCTGTTGACTGAAAGTTGATGTAAATGAAGGATATGTGTATTTACAGTGTTTTATGTTTCTATGAAAGAAAATAATTAGTTTTTTTTCATTATCCTTTTAAATACGGTTAAAAAGTGCAAAAACACAAGACCAATGTGCTGTGACTGTATATGAGGGTACCTGCATGCAGCCAGATCTGAGCCAGGGTCATCCAGGGGTGGAGGGGTCCATGTTTGGGGGCGCTGCTCTGCAGGGAGGAGGCTACCTCAGATAGAGCCTGCTCTACACGGCTGGCTGCTATGGAAGTGGCGTGCACCGAACCTGGAGGGACAGAGTCCATTACCAACTATCATATACATCATCATCTACAGTACTGGCTCTATACTGTGATAGTGTTGGACGGACAGCCATGTGCCACAATACAAGATTAGAAGTCAACCAAGCACAACGGTTAGGTTTCACTGATTTCCATGACCTGAGGAAATGATCAGTGAAATCTGGAGTGTTTGGTTGTAGTAAAAAGCTCAAGACTCTGGGCCCACATTAGCACACAGTTTCCTTTTCCTACAGGACAGCTTTGGATAAGTCCACATCATTCCACACTACGCGAAACACACTGTTAGCTGGAATTAATTTCTGCATCACCATGCATCAACACTCCATCACTCAGCTCATTAGTTATTGAGAAGGTTATTGTATTAGTTATTGAGAAAAACTGTGTTTCATTGATTGTTCATTACATTCAATTATTACAGAGATGCAATGGCCTCCTAATTGTCCGTAGGAGCCACAGCCTCAGCACTGTTCACTTTGGTGTATGTTCTACACATTTGTTGATTATCCTAAATATGCGTCACGTCTGTCGGAGAGTCAGTGTAGCTAGACATATTTTTCCAATCTGAGTGTTTCAATCATGCTGACCACTCAGATGGAGAGAAGTGGGACAAGGGTTGATCAGGGCTGGATACTTAAGAGATATGGTGGAGTGTCTCTTTAAATACATGGGTTTTGACTTCCAGCATAGGCCTAAACATTGCAGTGTCCATAGGACCATAGGCCAAGACAGTCAGAACTGACGAAGGCTCTTGGATGAGAGGTAAAATGAATGATGAAAGGAAATGTCCAGATGCCTGCGTGGATAGAGCACTATTCTTTTTCAAATGTCCATAGGCGCAAAGTTTGCATGGACATTTGAAAAATGGATAATGAAAAACCAATCCACGTGATAAATGTTCTAACACCGCTCTTGGAAAGCACCTGCTGACATGAAGTAAAAGCAGAGGATAAATGTACATCTGCTCTTCACTGAAATATCGTACATACTGCATATATGAACCCCATCAGGTGAATGAAAGGTTAAAGGGGAGCAAAGGATGGACAAAACAATGGATGGGAGGGGGAGAGTCAGATGTATGTTAGATGGCTACTTACAAACAGAAAACATGGAGGAAAAACCAAGAGTGTTAGCATCGTGAAGGCCTCCTTGAAAAAACCAAGGGACGGGGAAAGAACAGAAAGAGGACAGTTAATGGTTGAAAAGGAGGAAGAGAGAGAGACGATATATCCAAATCATAATGAGAGAAAAAGGATTTTGATTCAACGAAGAAGATTGTAGTGGCCAGCAAAGTCATTTTAATTTCTTTGCCGTTTAGACCACAACAAATGGCAAAGGTAGTGAAGACTGATACCACTGGCTAATTTTTTTGTTAGAGACAAATAATGAAGGTAAGTGACGAATGTTATTTTCCAGTACAAACGAGTAAAACAGATGGGAACAATGAGAGATAACATAAGGTTGAAACTGGGAATCATGACAGATTCATGCTGGCTGAAATGAATACTCCCTATAGAGACAACACAAATAGGGACGACAAAGGACAACCAACTGGGAAAAGCAGATGGGAAGAGAAAGTAAAGCTGTAATCTGTGAGAAAATATTTCTGTACCAACTAAAAGCAGCCTCAATTATTTATAAACCCTGGCCACATTAACTGTGGATATTTAATGCACGAGCCTCTGTGTGTCAAATGAAAAAGTTCATAGGTGATATGCTAAAAATATAAACTTCAACTACTATTTCCATAGGGAATGAATGGGGGACATTGGGGGACAGTACTGTACAGTGTGCTGCTAAATATCTCTGTGTAGCAGATGGTACTTCCCAGTTAGTGCAGTAATAAAGCTTTGGTGGAACCTCATTAACAAAGATGATGCCCCTCAGGTTTTGCTTGAATCCTCAATGGATTATCATTGGCTCTAAACTTCAGATTTGATTCCATCAATTACAGTCACCTTCCCTGCTGTCAGAGCTCTTCATTCACAATCCCAATATCTACATTCCTGACCAGTCATCTTTCTATGTTCGCATGTTTCTCTGAGCAGTCAAAGAGAGGATGCTGCTTTTGTTTAATAACAAAGCAATTTGCCCATAGACCATCAGCCACCCACTGGGCCAACTGCACCCCAACACCTCATCTAGTCTCAGCATAATCTGTCCCGTCTTCTAACTTCATATAGGGCTACACATTATGAGGCTGCATCTCATCACTGGAGTCTAATCATCAAAACATTTTGCTTACATCAGGCTGTATCAGCTGCCAGTTCATTTTCCAGTTTCTGGCCCTATAGGGGACTGCTGCCCCTCATCGTTGGATATTGCTAGTAAACTAATAATTATACTGATTATCACAGAGCACGGATGCAAAACCAAACTGCTAATGCCCTCATTAGCAACTGTGCCAATCTTTCACAAACTTCACACACAACTCCACACCATGCTACAGAACAAGTAGACATGAATGCAGATTACAGTTGGAGGAGAGCCGGCTGAAAGTGACGTGGTTGCAAAATGATTGAGTCCTGGTCTTTGTGGGTGCAGGAGGAGGAGGAGCTGGATGGTGAGGAGGAGGAGGAGGTACTGGACGGTGAGGAGGAGGAGGAGAAGGAGGAGGAAGAGGAAGAGGAAGAGGAGGAGGAGGAGGAGGGGAGAGATGGGATGGGTTTTTGGCTGGTGGAAGGGGAGGAGGCTGGAAGATAAAGATGGGGGAGGAAGGGGAAGAAGAGGGGGACAGTGGGGATGAGAGGGTAGAGATGGTGGATGGAGAGGTGGGGGATACTGCTTCAGAACCAGAGTGAGAAGAGGAAGAAGCTGAGACTAAAACAAAGGAATAAAAATAAGTTAAAACAAGTAAAAAATCTAATAAAAATGAAGAATAAAAAAGATGTACAATGTACTGTTGCCACAACAACAATGTACTAGAGAGAAGAAATGGATACAGTGTTATAGCTATAAAATATGATGTCATCGATACAAAAGAAAAAAAACATATGCACATGTTTATAAGTGTATATGTGTTTGTGCACACCTACCAGTCTCAGGGTCACTGAAGTCAGGCAGAGTCATTGCGTTGAGCTGTCGCCTGTCTGCGATGGCTCTGTCCAACAAACTGCTGCCACGCCCTGAATCACTGCCACAGACAGACACACACAGCTTCAATATTTTCTGTGCTGCTACTTAGAGCAGCTAAGCAAGCATGGTCTCCAACACAGAGTATAATATTTTAGTTAATTAGTGTTTTCTTTCTGCACGAACACTGACCGCAAGCTTAACTGTACTCAGTGTCAGCTTATAGTAAAAATGATGTCACAAAATTTAGTTTGAATTGATTATTTTAATGGAGATTTATGACAAATAAAATTTAAAACTAGCTGCATCATCACTAGGTCTTGGGCAATGATTACAAAATACATACATACAATACATACACTTATGTTTCCAAGCAACTGTTCGAGTCAAAACTGGCAATGTATCTCTGTGTGTGTGGAGGGGGGGGTGTACCTGGGGTTGGTAAGATTGTAGAAGCTCTTCCAGATTTGCAGCATGTGTTTGCAGGTGAGCAGAGCTTCCTCTGGTCCTCTGCACATTGACTCCAATTTTACCTTGGTATACAGCAGGCTGCAAAACAGAGCACACAGTAATTTGAGGTCAGTTGTAATGAAACTGGTGTAAATAGACATTATGTGTGCTTGAAACGAAGCACAGTGGCAGTGTGTGAATTTTTACTTGAAGTTCTCTGGGTACTCTGACAGGGCCATCTCTATAATGTTGAGAGCATCATGGTAATGTTTCTGAGCAGAGAGCAGTAGGGCCAGCAGATGAAGGGAGTGCACATCATCACCTTGAAGCTGCAATGCCTGTCGAACGTAGCCCAGTGCCTCTGGGATCTACACACGCACACACACGCACAAAGTACATCTTGTCATTGCAATTTGGAAAATTACAATGTAAAGTGAATTCCTCTTTACATTAATTTACTCACTTGCCCTTTCACAACCTCAATGTTCTCTGAGCTTCAATTTTAGTTTTACTACACACTGGCTTACCTGTCTGGACACAGCAAGCTGCAGCGCCAGGTAGAAGGCTGCTAGGTGGTCAGTGGGAGACAGACTCTGAGCTCTATAGGGAAAGCAATAAACTGTGTTCAGACACGCTCAATAAAAAAATGTCAAAAATGTCAGAGCAGTAAAGGCTGCAAAGTACTGTAATACGTACGAGATGAAACAGAGCCCATTTAGACACTGTTAACTATGATGAACAATAAAATATAAATGTATGGGAGGGCAAACTGTAGCATTGCTAGGAATGTAGATACTGCACATAAGGACCATTAAGACTTTTCCCCTTACTGATGCAACTTTTTGTTTCAATAAAGCCACTTTGAGGACACATTTAAGGATGGAGGTAGTCAAAGGACCGAGAAATATAGGCTACTTAATGCAAAGGGTTGCATGGGGTACAAGCAAATATAGGAACAAATTAACTCTGGGTATGTCTAATAGGGTAGTGTCCGTAAAAAAAATCTCATTTTGTTAGACTGAAAAAGCAAATGATGCTGTGAAAATAATTTCTTAGAAAAGTGTAGGAGTAAAGCAGAATGCAGAGAGCAACATGGCTCAGTCCCAACCTCTGGAAGGCTCCCAAAGCTTTTCTCTGGTAGTCCTCCTGTGTGCTCCGTAAGGAGGCTAAAGAGACAGAAACACAGAAACAGAAAGAGACAAAAACATCAGCTACATTAAACAATAATACATTTAAGAGTTGGCTGTGAGAAACAATGACATCTGGAAACATGCTTTGTCCCCATTTGCCAAAATTCTACTCAATGCTAGTAATTGATGTGCAATAATACACAAACAAAATTCAACCTTACCATCAGTAGCTTTAAGGCTGTAAACCAACCCACTGGCCAAGTAGCCTTTGGCTCTGAACTCAGCAGCTTTCTCCCCCATGTCAATCACCATCTTTGCAAAGCACTCGCCCTCATCTAGCTGAATTTTGGGAGGAGACAGACATATAATCTTATTTTTTTGTTTTAAGTTTTCATTGAGAAAACTAAGTTGACAATTACTGCATATCCAGAGGGTAGTGAAGGATGATCACTAAGGCATATTAGAAACTAGCAGTGTTTGAGTTGATGTAATCAGGATGACTCTTACCCAGTGCAGGGGTCCAATACACAGTTTGACAGCCAGCAGAGGGATAGTAGGGTCATCTGGCTTCAGACGAATACACTCCTTAAGGACCTTAACCGCTCGAGCAGATTTGCCAGCTGCCATTAATGATAAGGCAAGTTGATACCACAAATGAAACTCCTCAAAGGCAAACTTCATGGCCCTCTCCAAACACTGGACACAAAGGGAAATTAGAAACAAACATTGATAGAGATAAATCACTTTTGAACAAATAAAGAAAGAAGTAATAAGTGTTTAACATCAGAGCAAACAAACAGACTTGAGTTTATATTTAATTTATGTGTTTAAAATAAAAAATATGTCATAATCAATAAGATGGTGACAATGCAGTTTCCAGAGGTATTTCTCACCTCTGACAGCATCTCATACTGCCCCCTTCTGCCCAGAGCTATAGTCAGTAGGTCATACACCACAGAGGCAGACTGTAGGCTGATGATTCGATCATTATTGTGTTCAGGAATTCTGCTCAGGACAGCATCACGGTTAGCCTGAAACATACACGGCCACACAGTTAGTTTCCAGTAGTTAGAACACTGCTCTGTGAAGGTTCCCCGATCTAGTACTGAATATACTTGGTACTTATAGTTGAAAGGAGCATGAAATGTTTTCCACTGGGTTTGGGTCTCACCATAGACTCACTGATGAGCAGCAGCAGCAAGGCTTCTTCTGTGTTCTCCTGAGGGCAAAACAGACTGTGTGAGAGAGAGAGAGAAACAGAAAGAGAAATGATTAGAAGATGGAGTGCGCTACTGGTGAAAAAGTACACTGGCAACAGATTTTATTTTAGAACCATGCTGGCAATTTTTCTCAAGTTTAGCATCAACAAACACACATCACTTACTTCTCCCCTGAGTACACTCGTGAGCGTCGACTTAGGCTGTAGTTCTTGCTGTGAGTGTGTCCTTGCCGTGTGGGGTCATCCAATGGTGACACTGTAGGTGGGTCCTCCATAGGAGACCAGTAACTCTGTTCACACATTCCTCTGAGCAAGATCTCTGCAAGCTGTCTGGCTATGGTCTACATACACATACACATTTGTCAAAAAATATTTGGCACCTATACACCACATCTGTTTACCTGGGGCTTATTTTACCATTTTCACCATACATAAGCATATGTGTGTGCGTGTGCATGTATGTATATTACAACTGCAATCTGGAATCGTCTATCGTCATGTATCTTTTTTAACGGAAATAAGTAAACAGACACATTTGTATTATCCTAGAAGCAGCAACATGTTCAGGGGAATAGGAATAATTTTTATTGCATACTCTATTCGCTTTATTGCTTCACAGCCATTCCGTTCAGTGAGCATAATATGTGATCAAAATAAAAAAACCTTCAAAACATCACTCACCATGCGCAGGTTCTGGGTTGTTCTGGTCTCAACAGCCCGAAGAATCTCTCGAAATCGACCCACACCTTGTGTGAGGTTGCTATGGGAATATGGATGGGAAAAAGGAAGAAAACACTTGTCAGAATGTTCAGTACGTGAGAATATATACAAAAAGAATGGATAAAAAAAGATATTTCAGAACAAACAACTTTGGGTTGCCATGTGACTGTCATAAAACTGTCAGATAGCACTGAAGATATCCGGATTGGACTCAGTCCACTGCAAGTCCTGCTGTGCTTAACAGGGTGGGAACTACTTTCAGCTGCGTTATGCAAGTTATTTAACCATGTTCACAGGTTTCTACTTTTAACCACCTGTCAGCTGTTTTGAAACAAGACCACTGCAAAGTGGGTGGAAAAAGCCCACAGAGGGTGGTTCTTCCTGTCTATTCGGGCAACTGATGCACTTTGTAAATTAGAAAAAAAAACTTTAAAGCAGGGAGACAGCATTTGTTTGTATATGTATGTGTCTTTGTCTGTGGGTGTGTGTGTCTGCCTGTTTTTCACAACACCGGTTTCCCTCTCTCACCCATTCTTGAAGTGGATGACGTGGGCTCTCTGCAGGCCTGTCTCCAAGAAGTAGCCCAGCTCTTGGTCCTGGGCTGTTGGCCCAGGCTTTGGGCTGCGATTCTGAATTCCTGCTGACAAAGCCTGCAAAAGCACAAAGAAAGGCGTTAAGACAGAATAAAGTCTAAAAGGTTGCCTAAATCATCATAATTTTTTATGTAGAATATAAATTAGAATAGTGTGTAGAATATTAAAAAATATATTTTGCTGCGTAGAGTCACTTTGTACCAGTTATTTACTGTTGTACCACAATTGCATAAGTTGACAAAGAGGCAAGAACTAACTACATGTTATTTAGAATTTAAGTACTTTTAAAACCATTCCCAAAGCTCAGAAATATAGTGTTAATGTTGGGACTAATTGATCAACGAAGTGATCAAATATAAAATAAAATATCAAATATCAAATATATGTATCCTCTCGTATTTTATACCAGTTTACTGATACTTGCTTGCCCAGTGTGTGCATCCCGAGAGATGATCTCCAAACAAAAAGCAAAAGATTTGTGAGCCATTTACATGTCATGAGCACGCATGCGCGCACACACACTTACCTTCTCAGCCTCCTGCAGGTAGAGAAGAGCGATGTCTCCAGACTTTTCATAGCAGGTGATGATTTCCTGCTCTCTCTCTGTTATGTTCCTACCAGATGATGGAGACCCAGTGTTCTTATTGGACAGAGATGGAGAGGCAGCTGGAACCTTCTCTAGACATAGTCCTGGGGGGAGAAGCAGAGTGACTGGTCAGGATGAGAAAGAAGCTAAATGTGACTGTTTGTGTGAACTATGAATGTCAATTCTCAGTGTCTTGTTTTAGTCTGCCAAAGCGTTAGTATGTAAATTTTTGATAGAGTTATTTGTGTAGTTTTTGAAACTGGAAGGATCATCTTGTCTTGCTGATGTTTTCATACTTGTTATCTGTTCTGTGCCGCAAAATATAATAAATATCTTAAAGTTAGCTGATTTGTCAAGTTTGAATGACCAGGTACGTTTGAGTCACAGACAATGAATCAAGTGATACACACAAAAGTATAAAACACGTCAAATGGATATATTTAGTAAGACATGCAGGCTGTGTGTTTGTGTGTATTTATTCATATCACTGGTACTGTCGCTGTTGATGATCAGTGACACTACAGTGACATCACGTGGACAGATACAGTACTGCACAGATTAAGGCAGATTAATATGATTACACGTGAGGTGAGATTTAGGGCATGACTCATAGAACAATAACGCTGTGTGTGCATGCTACCTTTTGTAGCATAAGCCTCTGCTACTATCGAAAGTCTATATACAGGAGCTCCAACCAACTGCATGTCATCCATGTTAACACTGCTGTAGTGACCTGTCAATACAAAAGTACCATATTAAAACATGTAGATAGACATATAGAAATATAATTAATCACAAATACAACAAAACAATTAAATAGAGTACATAATAAAATATTTCAGTTCCTAAATAAATGTTTTTAATGATCAGTGTGATGTAGGTTTATTACCTAAAGCATCCCTGTATTCCCCCTCTACATAGCAGAGTTTACCCATCAGGAGGCTGGCTTCCTGCAGGTAGTCAGCCTGTGGAATCAATAATGTGATTTATTTCTTCCAATAAACCAAAATTTTATAAACGGAAACACATGCATTCACTCAAGAACACAACCCATACATCCATCTGGTAAACCCTTGAACCACCTATCAATACACACCTTGAGGAGGGTAAAGTAGTTGAATATGGAATAAAAAAAGCAATATGAAAGGGGCTAAATAGTAAAGCGACAAAACAAAGTCATTCAGCTTATCTGTCAGCTATGAAATAATCACCATTTACCTTGAGGTTTCCTCTGTCCAGAGCAGCAATGAGGTGTTTCCTGACCTCAACCAGTTTAGGTCTTGGGCCCCTTGGACTGGCCCCCTGTTTGATGGGATTCTCCTTCAAGTATGTCTGAAGCTTACATTCCCCCAACAACAGCTCCCCAAGGTCATCTACACATACATACACAACATGAAAAAATGGTAAGTGTGAAAACTGATCCTCAAAGCTGATCCTCAATGCTCATAAAATAAAATATGTCTGTCCGGAAAAAAACAATACATGGTTAGTCTATGTTTATTGAACAAGGTTTTGACATGGCTACCAACATAAGGTCAATGAGAATGTACAAATATGCGGTGTTTCACTTTTGGCATACTTTATATATTTGTTCTTATCACAGGTGAGCTGATGCCAATCCCAGGTGATTCTAAATTAGATGACTGAGATTTAAGCAAGCAAAGCAATACAAAAAATTAATTAAATTAACTTTAATTGCCCTTTAGGGACAAATAAAGTTTTTTGAAATGATTTGAAAACAGAAACACTGCTATACATTTATTTACCAGAGTGCATGGCAGTTCAAATGGTAAAGGGACCTCTGATTCTGTTAATTACTCAACAGTTTAAACTGATCCCAGTCAGTGACCACATCTAATACACCTCACATGACAAATGCAATCGCTCCAACATTCCACAACGGCATTTTCTATAACACTCAACTTCAAATATTCACATGTTCCAAAGTTGCACATGTTGCACAATTATGTTTGCTAAACACCCTGACTCTAAACGATTCACTTTTAGTCTATGTTACAATCTCATTTATTCTTTGCAATACTTGCATGTCCATGAATGTCTCACCTAAATAAGTCATGTTGACTGTTCGTTGTGGCCACTGTGCAGACTTGTGAGACTTTTAAATTAATATTTGTCTTACAGCATTGAGAGTGACTTTTCACTCTAATGCCACAAGTCTTTTAAACTTAGAACAGACAAGGAGCACTTTGTGGGATTATCTCTTTAGGTCCGATATTTGACAGTATGGGTAGACTGACTGAATGTAAAATTCTAAGAATATCTTTTAATAAGAAAGGTGCACAGTGTTGATTATGCCAGATGTTTAGAAGTATAAAGTTATGTGAAACCATTAATTTCCCACTTCATGGGAGACTGTCTGGCAACATTTTAAAATGTTATTTATTGGGGTATGCTGCACTGTCACTAGTACTGTTTAGCACTGAATTATTTGTAAACAATTTGACAGCTAGCATGGGTAAAGCTAACCACGACGCGAAACCATCACTTACAAATCTGCCCATTTTGAACGTTCTGCTGATTTAGAAATCATATCGGCGTTTTCGAGCTGATTTTTCGACCTATAATCGAAGAAAGATTTCTCGTCTAAAATTCGGCAGTATCGACGGAACCTGTTTGACTTAAGTAACATCTCAGCAGCAGAATACGTTGGTCGTGGCTAACGTCTAGCTGGTGGTGGAAAGGTAGTGAGCAGAAGGGGTCAAACGATTCTCTAATTCAACGCTTAAGGTGTTTGTCGGAGTAAATCGACAACTGTCCACCTCGACAATATCTTGTCATTTCTTGGCAAATGAGGCAAAGGCAATAATAACCGAATGACAGACTAGGGGATGGACTTCCTCTCGACAGGAGGAGCATAGCTGTCAGACCACTGGAGCTAACTGATACAGAGAAGTTCCTCACATCTTGGAAATTAATGTAACGTTATCAAAGAGTCTCCGCGACAAATGACCCAAAGGTGGGAAAACACGTCACATTAGTGACCTCTGTTGTGACTGGCGCTAGGCAGAACACAGTGTTAGGAAACCCCCCAGCAACCGCTGCCGCTGTCAGGAAGCACCGAGGGCTCGGTCAATGGAGAAGGCCCCGTACAGTGAATGAACCAACGACACACACATATCTCACCGTTTGATATTAGCTTGGCCGAGAGCTGCCGTACTAACTCCGGTATCTTGTCCCACTGACCCTCTGAACGGCACCGCTCTATCTCGACCTCCAGTCGTGAGCCAGACTTCCTCGCTGTCATTTTAGCGAGCGCGGACGACTGGACCAAAACACAAGCGAGGAATCTCTCTCTGCTGTCAAGCTAACGTGTCGCTGTCGGTCACTACTTTCAAAGTAAAGCTGTGGTTACCAGTGGCTAAAATGTAACATTAAAGTCAGTTTGAATTGAACGTTTACTGTTTATGGTTGTTGCTGTTGTGTACAATGTTTACACTAAGGTATCTCTGCAAATAATAAAGGAAACAGACATAAGAAGTGAGCAAAAGCATCCTGAACGCTGAAACAGATGCATATTGTGCAATCTGGTGGATGTGAAACAATTATTTTCAGGAATAAATTCATATAACTGCTTCATCTTTTTGTGCATCATGCTTTATATCGACACAATTTTGTTTAAAGGCATTTTGACAAATAACTGGCATTACCTCACGTTGCATTACATCACATTACATCACATTTTGTCCTTTGTGAATCACTTCTTAACTTTGTTGTTCTAATCATCAACGTCTTCCAAACTTGTAGGATTTACATTGTGCAGAAATAATTATCACAAGAAATCTAGGCCCCACTCGTTGCAATTTGTCAGCTGAAACGCTCCTGCAGAGAAAAATCTTTATTCTGAAGAAACCAGACAGGAAGTGCTGCTGGCAGACATACAGGTCGCGTTGTGACTGAGAGAAGACCCGACAAAAATGGCAGATTTGTTATCTGTAACTAATGTCAACGTTACGCTGGTTCAGAGTATGGAAAGTGAAAAGGTTAGTCCACGAGATACAACTTTTGTGACTTTACTTGTTTGTGAACGATAAAACAAAGATACATTTAAATAATAGCTAATTACTTCCTCACTCGGTAAGCTAGCTAACGCTCAACAAACACAATCTAAGGTTAGCTACAGTAAGTTAACAAATAACCTGTGTTTTGCGGGGCTTACAGTTTTTATGTATATTTACATCACTATATAGCTATAAGTCATGTACTTAAAAGTTTTTTCAACAATGTAGAAGTTTCGTGTTGCTCATTAGTTACTCAATGTGTAACCAGAATCCAGGAGAGTCGACAGATTTTGAGTCCGTGGAGATGGGAGAGTCTACGGGGAGTCAGAGTAAAGTGAAGGTTCCGCGAAGGATCATCCACTTCGCCAGCGGAGACACCATGGAGGAGTACAGCACTGATGAAGAGGAGGAGGAACCCGTCAAGAAAGATGTCGTCACTGTCGATCCAGTAGGTTGAGATCAACAAGCTTTACAGTCATCAGGAGCTTACAATGAAACAGTTCTCAAAGTAAGGCAGACCCCGTTTGAAATGTTTGCTCAGGCTCCAATCATAAATGCCCAATCCTTCCCAAATCCATTCCGGTAAAGGCAATAGTCTCAAACAAAATACTTCTTCAAAAGTCTGATAAAATAAGAAGCTGTATGTGGTTAGGATGTCAGCTTGAATGATAATTATAACCCCAACACTACTACTTCACGTAAATACTAAATGTAAAAGACAAGTCTTTTTTTTGATGAGTAGGATATAATATTCAATCTGTTAGTTTACTCTGTTTGACCAGTAGTGACATGATCTAATTGTCCGGTTTCTTTTAATGATAGGGTCAATTGAGATGGGCTCCATACTTTTGGTTTCATCTGTGGAGACTGGGCACATCCACCATCGCAGGTAAATCGATTGCCTACTATAAGATCAGCAGTTGTGCTAGCAAGGACCACATCTCACCTGTTAAAAAAAAATAGATACTTAATGATATCTTGAAATATCTTGCATTTTTAGAGTTGTGTTTAGAAAGATAAAGTCAAGATATTGTATCGGTGCTCTGTGTCTGTATGTCTTGTTTCCTGCAGTGTGTGACTACATGGGAGAGAGACTGGCCTCTCTTTTTGGAATCTCAACTCCTAAGTACCAGTATGCTATTGATGAGTACTATCGCATGAAGAAAGAGGTAGGACGCATGCCTGTGCTCACCTTAGGCCTCACTAAGTCCCATATGTCAATATAAATACAGTTACACCTTAAAAACTGTTTACAAAGGAGCAGAAGAAGGAACACAAACATTAACTCTTTAACATTCATTGCTAAATGCTACACATACTGTTTTTCCTGTAGGAGGAGGAGGAAGAGGAGGAGAATCGTCTTTCTGAGGATGCAGAGCGTCGTTTTGCAGAGCAGCAGAGAGGTGAACAGGATGCTCCTCAGCCTGCAACTGTGGAGGAGCCAAAGGTGTCGAAAACGTCCTTTGTAAACTTTAGCTATGAGCTTGACCCCAAGTCTCCTGTCAACCCAGACACTCACAGAGTCCCCTCTTCTCTCCCCTCCTGAAAACTGTAACTCACTCCACTTGTGTAACCCATGACATCTACACATCTTTCAGGAAAAACCTTTATTAATTTGGCAGTATATGTATATTATATATATATACACACACACACACGCATATATGTATATGATATTATTGTTATTTTCCATGTTGTTTTATAGAAACGATATATTAATACTGTACAGGGATGAATTAAAAGGGCTATGGAAGTGACCCATGGCCATATTTGTTAATGTTAATTCATGTATAATATGCAAAAGGATGTCAGACTGAGATACAGTATGTAATGTAACATGTAATAGATCAGATTGGGATTATGCTGGACTCACTTTAAAACTTTAAATAACTTTATGATTGCTGCAATTTAATCCCATAGATGAACAGACAGCAGCAAGAGCTGTTGTACTATTAGTTAGTGCACTGGGAATATATTGTAATATTCAGATTAGCCTGACGTTGTGGTTTTGTTGTCTGGAATGAAGAAGCAAGTAACACATTATAGCCTGCAAGGTTAGTAAATTATGAAGTAGTGGTATTGACATTACCAATGTCGTTACATGTAACTCATATACTAGACAACCCTCTGACTTCTGCTCTCTATTAAGTAGACTGAAGGCTAATGTACCTTCCCACTGTTTGAACTGGACACATTTCATATCTCCACTTCCAGTTTATTGTGAATGAATAGTCCAATACATGGAAATACATTTGCCTTCATCGTGTACAATATATGATTTTTGTTTATAAATAATCAAAGTTGATGTCAACAAATCAAAGGGAGATTTTATGCAATATACAAAAAATATTTTCACTGAAACTGTATATACATATTTATATTTTGTGTGTTAATAAAAAGGTTAATCAGGGAAAATGCTGATCAGGTCACTTATTCCATGTATTGTAACATTTTTTTTAGAAAGATTCTGCTGTGAAAAATGGCCTCCATCTTTTCTAAATTGATCCTCTCATCCTGTTATTTGTTTTAAGTTTTAAATAACTGAATGTCTCTTTCTTGTGGCCAATCTGTCCCTTGTGTCAACAAACAACATCACGACTTCTATTCTTCTCCAGCACCAGAGATGTAATTTACAAGAAGGGGCTGTTGGGAAGTTCTGCATATCTGCAGTCCAAGTTTTAATTAAAAAAACAAATATTTTTTATTTCTGATAATGTTTCAATGTGTGCCCTACAGCAATATATATTTATGGTAATACAGGGGGTCCTCGAGTTACGACAGAGATCCGTTCCTGAGAATGTGTCATAACCGAATTCCGACGTAAGTCGGAACATACATTCATAGGTAAGGTACTTACAAAGTTGTGCCACTAGATGTCGCTATAACACCACCCTACGATAAGAGTTTACTGTGGTGAATTGCCTATTGTCCCTCTTGACCCTCTTGACACACCGTAAGGGTTGATATTGCGAGTGTAATGAGCATTTCCTTTAGATTTCTGATATCAACCTTGTAGACCCTGTGTTGTGAATAAACCTACGGTATTGCCACGATCCCGAACGCATCTGTATCCGTGTGCATCTCCTTACCGGCTGCCGCTGCCCCCCCCCCACCAGCCGTCCAGTTCAAATAAGTAAACACAAGGCAGAGTAGCGTAGCTGTGCTGTGGAGGTGCTGGAGAGCCGGCAGTTGCGCTGAGAGACAGAGAGAGCGCTCACCAACTAGTTCCCGTGTGAAGTCTGTACATATTTATGGGGCAAACCGCTTAAGCCGAAACAAGGAAGTTCACATGAGATGTGTCGTAACCACGAAAACGACGTAACTCGCGACCGTCGTAACTCGAGGACCCCCTGTATATACACACACATACACATGTTATGTACACGAATATGTTTATTTGAATTCTCTAGTAGTTTATCAACAGGAGTGCTTCTTTTCACATTTTACTGTAAAAAGAAGCACATTTATTTCAAAAAGACAACATAGATATGTTAGGTCTTTTTTACATGAAAAGCAACATGCAGGAACACAAATCATTTACACAAAGCATCATGCTTCACTTTCATTCTTCATTTTTCTGTCCATCTCATCCATAGTTTAGTACCAAATTAACCACAAGTACCTGAGTCAGAGTGTAAAGGTTTGCTGTCCTGCTGACATGTAAAAAGACACTTGGCTTTCTTGCTGTGAGTAAAAAATTGTGAAACTCACAGTCAGTCTTAGGTGTCGTCAAGGTCAGCTGTGTTACTACTGTCATTGTCATTAGCGACCAGCACTTCCCTGTTTTCATAGGTCCAAAAGCCATTGAGGTCAATAAGGATGCTGGTGACTGTATCCCCCTGGCAACTGTTAACCAAATCTTGCAGAGTGATTTTATAGGGGTCCTTAGGCTTTACCATGTCAAAGATCTCATCCTGAAGAGAAACAGTGATCACAATGTTGA
This sequence comes from Trinectes maculatus, assembly GCA_016785345.1. Lineage (NCBI taxonomy): Eukaryota > Metazoa > Chordata > Actinopteri > Pleuronectiformes > Achiridae > Trinectes > Trinectes maculatus. Next base: position 324,323 of record JAFBJQ010003275.1, read on the forward strand.
TTTGCTTTCACTTTACTCCAAACAAAAATGTGTAAATCCACAATATATCACATTTACATTGTGTCTGTTTGTGTGTGTTTGTTTGTGTATATGCACAATATACCTTGACATCCTGGAATGAAACTGGCTCCTGACCATGCAGCTTCATTTGCTCCTGAATGGCCTGAAGTACAAAAACACAGCACAACATATTTTGTATGAGTATGTATGTGCTTGCATGTGCTTTAACATGGATGTATGAATACTCAAAGCTGATAAAAAACAGGGAAAGTATGCCCTGTCTGTAAACTCAGTGTACTGCAGTAATAGGTGTGTGGTTGATACCCTGAAAAAGTAGTTGAGAGAGAAGACATTAAGGTATCCTTGATTCTCCATATCTAGAAGTTTAAAAATATACTGCAATGCTGCTGGCTCCTTCCTGTTTTCCAAGGCCAATACAAAGTCCAGATAGGTTTTATAGTCCTGAGATTAAAGACAGAAATGGCACAAAACAATTTAGATCAAACACACAGCATTTTCAAAAATTAAGGTGAAGTTAATTATTAGAAAATACCATGCAATGCTAAACCTTAAAAATCGTCATTGACACTTCAGTTCATTCAATAAGTTGTTGAAGATGAACTTTATATAAGTTACTTTGAGCTGAGCCAACGCTTATTTAAGACTCTCTCAGCTATATTACTGTATTAAGTTCTGCTGCTGATGCAGTTATTGACAGTACCATTTCTCCATCATAGGTGAGATACTCCTGAAACACCCTGTCTAGGAATACTGGGGTTAGAGTTGCTGTGCCATAACGTGAAAGTTCTTCTTTGCTCAACATGCCATTGTGGTCCTTATCCAGGTTTAGGTACTGGCCTTTCGGAGAAAGACAAGAACACAAAAATCCAGTGAAAAAAATAGATATAACATCCTCTCAGGGTTTTACTGTAGTGATTGCATGCGTGCACACACAAACTGAAGCTGATCCAGAATCAGTTCCTGTACAAGGCAACAACTGCTTTCAGAAAGATTAGCATCTTTTAGATTGTATTTAAAGATTCATGATTTGGATTTTTTGTGGCTCACAGGGATATATTCACCACTTCCCACCAATATGTTAAGGCTCAGTCTGTAGGATTAGTGGTATCTTTTAGTTTCTTACAATTTATTTACATGGGGCCAGGATGGGGTCGAAGCAGTGACATAGGCCCGTCTCCCCGCAGGCCCACCACCCAGAGGGAGAGTCATATGGGTCCTAGTTGTAGGTACATGGAATGTGACATCACTGATGCAGGAGGTTGAGGGATTCTGACTAGATACAGTTGGCCTCACCTCAACGCAACGTCTGGGCTCTAGAACAAAACTCCTTGAGAGGGGATGGACCTCTATGCTGGAGTTGTCCCGGATGAGAGAACAGCCTCTCCGATCTGTATATGAGTGTTGTTCAGTTATTGGACTTCTGTGCTAGTCACAGTCTGGCCATAGCAAACACCACGTTGAAACATAAGAATGTTCACAGGTGCACCAGACATGAACCTGGGATGAAGATCAGCACCTCTAAGTCTGAAACCACAGTTCTCGTTTGAAAACGGGTGGATTGCCTACTCTGGGTCAGAGAAGAGACGCTGTCCCAAGTGGAGGAGCTTAAGCATCTCATGGTCTTGTTCACGAGTGAGGGGAGAAGGGAGCGGGAGATTGACAGACAGATGTGCGCAGCATCTGCAGTGATGCAGGCGCTAAACTGGTCTGTTGTGGTAAAGAGAGAGCTGAGCCAAAGGGCAAAGCCCTAAATTTACTGGTCTTCGTCCCAACCCTCACCAATGGTCATGAGCTTTGGGTAATGACCGAAAGAATGAGACTGCAAATACTAGCGGTGGAAATGAGCTTCCAGAGGCCCCAGGGTAGGCCTAGCACACACTGGCGAGACTATATGTCTGGATGCCCCTGCTGAGACTGCTGCACCCGTGACCCGCTACCGGATAAGCAGCAGAAGACGAGCCACGAGCCACAGTTTATTCAGAAACAGGACATAATTTGTTGTGAGATATAGATATTGCACAATCTTAAGCATTGGATGAAATTTAGTCAAGATCTACAGTGCAGAAAATTACACACACAAATTTTCTCACCATAGACCCGGAGAGCTGATGGGGCCGAGAACCAGTTGGACTCCTGACTCTCCTTTGATAACTCCTCATCTCTCAACTATGGGTATTTGTAGGGGGGGAAAAAAACAACACTGCATATTCAATGTGGATTATAGATTATAGAAGATTATAGAATGTGAGCAATTAAAAATTCTACCTCCAATAAGTCATCAAGAAAACTGCATGCCAATATATCCTGGATTTTAATCTTTCCTGGAAAAAAGAAAAATACACACTTTCATTTCTTGGGTGACTGAATATAAAGTTTCATTCACACATCTTTCAGTGTGGGGTTCAGTCTTTACCAGTTCGGAGTGGGTCGAGGAAGAAAAAGAACTTGCGAACAGCAGTGCAAACATAGAAAGAGTAGAAGGACTTCTCCAGACCGTCCAGCTGAGGTAGAGTGGGGATGAGCTCCAGGATGTAATTTTCCAGATCCTGCAGAGAATTAAGAGCGTTACCTTTCCTGACAGTTCAAATTATGGAACTAATTCTGCCACTGGCTGCATATGACTGTGCATTAAAAACTTGTAATTTTGGATTATTAATGAAAATGCTTACAGACTCTCTGAGGTAGCCCTGGCCTGCCACATCATACAGACTCAAGCCTATTCGGGTCTGATGCAGCCACACTAGATGCACATAGAGAGCAGACATGAGAAACTGACACAAATATTTAACAGCATAAATAAATCTAGTGACGTGAAACATCCGAGCATTTGTTTTCTGTTCCGTTTACTCAACCTGTGCAATACTTAATAGACCTTGCAGCTTTCTGACACAGTTAAAGACAGACATCATAAACATATAGACAGAGATAAGGTAGAAGAGAAAAGCCAAATATAAACCAGACCTTTCCTCATGACATAGTTAAAAAACTGCATGATGGAGATTCTGCCATATGGGTCATTGTGGAGCAGCTTTGCATACACTCTGGCTGTGAAGAATTTTCTAAAGGAAAGAAAGAAGGGCTGATGAGCTGTTATGTTTGAAATTATATTACATTTTTATATGAAAATCAGATTATCCCTGTTAAATCTGCTCATAACATATTTGACCATCAGGTACAGAATTGTATAAGCTTGATCTTAATTTTCAAATGAGAATTTGTGTCTGTAAAACATATCAAAAGACACACTTCCAACTTTTTTGGTGTTAAGTTTAATTCGTGAAAATAGGATTGTTTGTAGGTGGATATGAAGTTGCCATGAGAAGGGCAATTTCCAGATACAAACTTTGACCAAGCAAGAATCCTTGATGCAAGTACAAGAAAAGATACAAGAAACTCAAACTCTGTGTCCTGTTACTTACTGGCACTTGGGCCCAGCACTCTCTCCAACCTGCAGGTAGGCTTCATAATTGATCATGGCCTCATCCCCACTCACTGGAGGCACCTGGTGCTTATCAAGCAAAAACCACAGATTCTACAAAAAGACGATTAGAATAATAATTAGAGAGCAAAATGTATGCCTAAATGCTGTTATTCAAGTCTGACTGATTCAAGTGTTTTTGTGTATTTTACCTGCAATTCCTCATTATCCAGCAGTTCTCTGCTCTTCCTCTGGAGGAAGACAGCTCTGGATTCTTCTCTCAGCTTCTGAAGCAATACTTCATCCTCTGCTGGTAGCTGCATGCCATCATAATTGCCATCATTATTATCATCATCATCTCCCTAGCCTGAATTAGTTGAACTTCATCATTCATTCATCTATGTCTCTGCCGATGACTACACACGCAGATAACATGATCAACATCATCATCCGCAACCATGGCTCTTTCGTTGCAGTCACCCGCTGTGTTGTGTCATCAAACACGGCTGTGGAATTTAACTGACAGTCTTGGACTTAATAAATGATGTTACTTCTTCTAAATCCACACTTCATTGGCCTTTTTTGCCCCGGTTTCAGGTGGCCTGTTACACCGTAGCCTGGCTGAATGCATTTTGGAGTGGTATAACTTGGGAACAAGCTCTATGTGATCATATAGATTTCTACTATACTGATATTTTCTCTAAATGGAAAAATGACATTGAGCTATCATTACAAATACTGTGATGGCACAGTTTGATTCTCTGTGATGTACCATAACACAACATGAATGAAAACAGTTCGTAGATGGTTTACGAATGTAATGTAGTTAACATTCACCCTGTAATAGAACCGTGGTATGTTCTTGTAGGACTTGTCTATGTCGTTTCCTCCTTTCCACTCTGTGTAGTATTTAGTGAAAAGCTCCGTTTCTTCTGATTTCTTTTCTTCTTCTCTTCTCTCATCTGGAGAATGAAACAAAGTTCGTCGCGTTAAAAGTAAATCTAAAAGTAGATTTAACTCTGTCTTTTTTGCACAATTCGTCTAAAATAAATTAGCTTGCTAACGTTGGCCGAAGTTTAACGTCTTTCTTGCCTTTTCTGACGTTTGCAATTCTCCTTTTCAAAATATCCGACCAGTGAGGCTCTTCTTCTGTCGCCATAACAGCTCCGAAATTAATCTAATATTTCATCGGAAAAGCCTTTTTCACGCAAAAGTCCAAAACAGTACAGAGTTGTTATGTGTATGTGTCGCTTAGCTTGCCACCGTCAAGTTACTGAGTGACCAAGCAGTACGTTTCCGGCTGAAATTCAAAGTAAACCTAATTAAATAAAAATATATTCAGAAGGCAGAAGAGGCCATTTTAGGTTTCACCGCATATATTTCATGCATTATATTAAATAAAAAGCATAGTTACGCGTTCAGCAGTTCAGTAAGTTGATATGAAAGCCATATTTTCCAAAAATATTCTACAATTGTCACTATATTCGTTATCACACTGGTTTCGAGAAATACGTTGTGATATTTTGTTTTATTTTTGTAACCAAATGGCTTTTTCCGGTCTTCCTCTGCTTTCCTTGTAGCTCACAAACGCAAGTGTCAAGCGTTGATGACGTTGAACTGTGCGACTAAAGTCATGCGACAGTTGTGCGTCCTCGTACAGTGCTATAGGAAGAGAGAAGTAGGAGTGCATTTAGTTTGACTATCTGTCAGCTGTAAGGGATTATTACTGTCTATGGAGCCAATGAGTCAGATAGTTGTCTTACGTCTCTTACGATATTTGTACACAACCAGATCGGCTGAATCTCATTTATCCATTCATATAACGAGTAGCTTGTCGGTTTTATGTTGAGCTGCTTGGGAAATCGTTTTGCTTTTGCAGATTATAGATAGTGATAGTGATTAGTAAGAATAAAACATTTAAGTTCTAGCAAATCCTGAGGTTATATTTTTTATAGCATGGGCTCAAACTTAATGTGTAAAGTCAGAATAGGCTTAAGACCACTGAAGCCTTTTCTCAACTTAAACACTTTTCTGTGCAAGTCATCACAGCCCTCACCCTCAGTGCTCTTTTTGAGCACAAGAGACTCTAACCCCAACCCAGGTAGAAGACAGTCAGTGAGAGTAAACAATGGACAGACTGATGGTTATGGAGGAGTAAAACATAAGACCATCAGACCCAGACAAGAGAACCAGTGGGAAGCTTTAATGGATGGAGGAGGTAAGAGCTCCACCTTAAGGAAGAGACCCTCCTTCCCTAAATCTGTGTTTTCTGCTGGGACGGCAAAGAGGACAGCTGAGATGATGAAGATGAAAACAGCACTGGCGTCTGAGGATGAGGAGCTTGGGAAGGATCTTGAGGAGAGAGCAACTAGAACAGCAGGTGGGACATACTGCAGCTCTCTATTATTAGGCTTCTTTTCAGAAAAGCTTAGTTTTTCTCTTACAGTAAGATCTGTTCCGAATATTTCCAAAACCAGAACTGTCTAATACGTGTGTTCAATAATTTCAGTGTCAATATTTTAAACGTTCACAGTAGACTCTCAAATGATAGAATACATTTGTAAATAATATATTTACAATAATAATGAATGAATTGATGAAAGTGTATGGGGAATAATTTCTTAAATTATTTTTGCACTAATGTATGAATGTTTCACAGTGAAGGTGCAGCCTCCTGACCGACCACTTTCTGCTGCTGAGTGGCGAAAGCTGAGGGATTCAGTGGGAAATCCACTGCGCTTTGACATCCAGATGATGACTGCGCTGTTCAGCTGTAGGGCAGAGCTGGATATTGCCAAGTGAGAGGGGACAAATCTTTGTGTGTCTGTGATGTTAGCGGGTGTTCACATGTCCTTGCAGTAAATGAAATGTTTGTAGATTGAGTTAGACTGAGGCATGTAATAAATAAAGAGCATCATAATATATCTTCTGCCACAGGTCTCTGCTGACATTTGTTGCTATGGAAACAGGGACACTGTCCTATGAGCTGTTACTACGGTACCTCACACTGTGTGTGAGTGGAGGCCATGACACTGAGGTGTTTGACGTGTATGACATCATGCAGGGCAATTTCTCTTCTCTGGAAACAGGAGCCTCTACTCTCTTTATCAAGTCCTTTAGCCGGACGGCGAGGTGGAGAGAAGCTGTCAACATCCTGGATGAGTTGAAAAAGGTGAGGAGCTCATTCATAAAGCTTGTTAAAGCTGTCGTGAAACAGTGGACCCACCATACTTGTACCATCACCTGATTTCACTGTCATCCCATCAGGTCCTTACCCCATCACCACGCAATTATGGTGATGTCATTGCAGCAGCAATGTTACACGGCGAAATGACCACTGCCTGGGGGCTTTATGATGAACTCATCGAAAAGGGACTGAGTCCACACCAGGAGACCTGGGACGCTCTGTTTAAAGGGGCGAAAAAGATTGAGCCAGTGAACACGGAGGACATGTCTGATTCCGAACACCAGGAGAGGCTGCTGCAGATTCTGCTGCACATGAGGAACAACCAGATCTACCCCCAGATCAGCCTCGCCAGCAGCATCAAGACTTGGTTTGAGAGGTACGACAGATATAATGGTAACTAGAATGGCGGAAAACTAAGACTGGACACACATCATAATAAGGTGTGATCCAGTGTAAGTTAGATTATTGTGCTGTAAAAACCTTTATGCAATTGATTGGGTGTGATTTGCTTTTAAAAGCATAATTTATTCTAAAAAAGGAGTATGAGGAATGAACATTGTAAACCCTTCCTTGACATTTTTATTCACTTTACTCCAATTTGTTGTTCTTCCTTTACTCTTTCCTTTTGTCCTGCCTCTTTTCAGTCTCACAGGGCAGAAATGGACTGGAAGTTGGACCACCACCACCCCAAAGTACACCACTTCCCACTTCAACTTTAAATCTTCCAATCACATTGAGTTATGTATATGCACATGTACCATATGTGTGTGTGTGTAGGGGACTGTGTAGGTGTTGTGGGTCACAGTTAGAGTCCATCCAGCTGACCACTGAGGAGTATCAACAGCTCAAAGACAGAGTGATGACGGACATCATTCAAGGACGAGATGTTTTTAACAAGACGACACCGGAGGTAAAGCAACATACACACATTCATCTGAGCACATACACATATGGCAGTGTTTACAATGAATAAATCTCCTGTTAATCAAATGTTAGATCACAGAGTTCAAGATTTTAAATATTAATGAATTAAAAACGTCACAATTAGGATTAAATACACACTATGTATGTAAGACAATTCTTGGTGTCCAGTACCATCGTAGGAAAAACATTTTTCCCCTTAAGTACAGCTTGGATGGCTCACTCTTTGGTGGATCTGCTTGTAACAGTTGTTCACTATTGCCTTCTCTTCAACCAGTAATTAGATGGCACCATTGGTTCACATTTAGCACCAGGCTGTTTGTAAGTGTCTGATAAGCAGCTCCGCTAGTGGGAGTCTCTGACCTGCTCAAACAGCTGCTTTCAGTTTCTAGATGACTCAGATGAAAACAGGCCATGAAAAGAACTTTTTTTTAATACTTTGAGACGTATCGGGTTATTTTCACCTAAAACTTCATAAGATTTCTTCAGCCAAATAAATAAGCTTAGCCAAAGCGAATCAAGTGCAGTCAACTAAAAGCTACATTATAAACCTAATTTGGACAGTATTTAAATTGAGTTTTTGTACAGACAAGTAATGTGTTATTTGTGAGCTTTAGGGTTGCTGGTTGGTAGATTTTGTTCAGTTTAGACAAGCTTTGATTTGATCCTTTCATCTGGGTCTCTTAACTCTCATCAGAGAAAGTAAAAAGGGGAGTTCCCCCAAATTGTAAAACCTTTCTTTTAAGGTAAACGTTCTTAAATGAAAATTATATATTTTGCAAGTTTCAAAGTGAGGGGAACCATTGCTCTTCCAGTCAAAGGAAGCAAATGCGGTGTGTGCAGTGTGTCAGTGAGCCACCACTCATTCAACTCATGGTTTGAAGAGCTTTCAAAGTAACTGGCATCATGCCACCTATTTAATCAACACCTTAAGCCCGGAGACAATGAAGGGTTGGATGTTAACAAACAGTGCAGCACACTGTATTTTTAAGTTGTGTGCCCCTTTTGTGCAGGAGGGGAAGGCAGTCATGACTTTATCTTACGTACATAATGTACATATGTGCACCATCTGTAAGGAGACAGAGGCCAATTACAAGCTCTTCAATGTACCATAATGTACTGCCTGTTTACACATTCACCTGAAATAGTTCCAGAAAGTGGCTTGGCAACACCAGTAATAAGTATTTAAGAATATATCACATGTATGAACAGAGATAAGTCCGGGTGTGTTCCTTTGTGTTTCTTGTGTGGTTTTGTTGGTGGAGTAGTCAGTTAAATTGATGGGATTTCCCACATGTGGAGCACAATGTGAATCTGGTATACAGCTACTTCCTGCAGGACCACAGGGGCAGAGAAAGATCAACATGTGGTTTACCTCGACTTAATTATTTCTCAATTTACCGCAATTCATTTTAAGGGCAAACAGACAACAGTGCAGGGCTGCAGAGAACAGTGAAGAAACAGATGTGTAGAGAAACAGAGGGGAGCAGTGTCTTTCTGTGCTGATTACTAGCAGGAAAGCATGAAGCATGTCTAAGCTTAGATTTGAACACCACTCAGCCACAAAATTAAGACTGTTGACTGGTTTTAACGTTTTAGCAGATTAGTAATTTAGTATTTTATTTATTTTCAACAAATGAAGTCATGAAAACAAAGTAAAACAAATATCACATTCCTGATGGTTGCGAATGAACTAAAAAAACACCACTGATCTGTCACTGCATTAAAACCAGTTAATGGTCTTACTGTCGTGACTGAAAGGTGTGTATGATTAGATGTTCAGACGAATAATAAAGAAGCGAGTGTGTGTGTGTGTGTGTGTGTGTGTGTGTTTTCATGTTCACAGCAGCACAATGAGCTGGTTTCACATATCAGCCCTGGAAAGTCCCATCATAATTATGCTGGACTTTATGTCTGTCTTTCTCTTCCGCCTTTTTTTCTTTCTCTTTTCTCATTTTTCTTCGCCCAGTGTCTTTTTTTTGGATTTTAGATATTTATAACATCCAATCACTCACTTATTTTCTAATGTCCCATTTGTCTATCATCGATCACTTTTATTTTCTCCGACCTAAACCACAAATCACCCCCATCTTAAAACCAGCCCTCATTCTTCAGCTGCACATTGCTCCTGCTGTTTATCTAGATGCCAGTTGCACCAGAGGAGGAATATTACAGCCTTATTTACATTTATGTGCTCACATTGTGATGGGTCACATTTTGCACTATTGTGTGACAATTAAGTTTCGAGTCCAGGGGAATTCACAACGACCTATTTAAATACTGCTGTTATCTAAAAGTGAAATTACAGACAGTGTTCCCATGCTGGCCTCCTCTGAGATTCATCACTACTTTCCTGTTCATGGTTCAAACACCATATGTTGCACATTGACTTGACTGAGCCCCACAGGTGGGTTAGAAGGACAGACTGAGGTTTAAGACTATTGCTGCAGCTTTAAGTGCTGTGGTAATGCTAAAACAAAGCTAAAAGACACATATGCAGACACATCTACCACACACATAATGTATCTGAGCCCCTAGTATAACTTCATGTAAAAAAAATGCATGATCAGATGTGATTCATACAATATATTTGAGACAGATGACAGTAGCTTTCCTAATGTCATGTTAGTCTTAATACTACCTAAACCAACTTTTTTAACCAGCTATCTATTTATTTATTTGAGTTTATAAAATGTGTTAATTGATGGATTTCTGCTCTTGACTAGAACATTAAAAAAAAGCAGCAAATCTCATATTCCGGAAATTGTATATAACTTTCTAACCTTGCTAGAGTCTTAAAATATATTGTACTTGTACTTGTACAAAATCAATGTTGATTGTTTTTGTAGGTTACTTTTCCACAAATCTCATCTCAGTACTATGTTAATCTAAAGAGATTAAACATCTTTTATTTATCACTATCTTGGCCAATTCTCAGCCATGCTGCACTTTCACCCATCTCAAAGAAACTTTTTGGTGATTTAAACACTTGATTATAAAATAGTTTGACCCTCTATGGATAAATGGCAAATAGCACGATGTCTCTTGAAGGCACAACATCCAGTTGTAACTTGCTTGTCTTATGTTACTGACTACCGTCTTATTCTGATACAAGATATCACAGGATGTTGCATCTTTCAGTTAATACGATCTAACTCTGTCTGTTTGTGTCTATTCTAGGAGTTGGAGCGTTTTAAAGTGTTTGTGAAGAGGAAGCCAGCTTTCGATGTGGTCGTAGATGGGCTGAATGTAGCAAATATCAACAAGGACAAAAGCAAGTTATCAGCAACTGTGAGAATAGACACACAAGCACATACATGCAACATATAGCACATAAAAACAACTGCAAAACTTCAAAATCTCTTGTTCCTAAGCAGTTAGCACACGCACATGCACACACACACACAGAGTCATGATTTTAGTGGTTACTTCCTATATACAGTATATGTCAGTTCAACACAGGGGCTTTTCTGTGGGTTGCACAATGACTTTCCCTGCAGTATTTGTGTTTGAATGACAGATGTATGTAGGAGGTGTCTCCATAAAGGGCCAGTACCTGATTTTAACTACGGTTAACCGACATGTCTGTCTGCCCACGTCTGTCTGTCCTAATGTGTGTGCGTGTGCGTGTGGCTAAAATATGTCACAGCTTTTTTACATGCCGTGGAGCTGCAAGACCAATGGAAAGTCCATACTTATCATCTTTTAATAATTCATTTTATTTATTTATTTTGTGTATTGGAATGTAAATGACAGAATCATCAAAGTCAAAATCAGGACAGCTGTTTTGTATTGTATAGGATTTACATTTAACAGGACTTTGCAGTACAGCCAAGTGTTAGCTCCTTGACACCGTGGGGGTGCATTTGGGCAGAGTTGTGCTTTAAGCTGAATGCTAACATCAGCATATTAACAGGCTCCTACTGATAATGAAAACATTATGATGTTTAACAAGTAGCTATTAATTCACTGTACAATGTGCCATGTTCACTGCTTTCTTAGCATATTACCGTGTTCTAATTAGCAATGAGACACAGATAAGTGGAGGGTGATGGGAATGTCTTCAGCGTTGTAGGTGTTTGGTCATATTGTTACTCTATAGGAAAAAAATGGGAATCACTAAACAGATTAGGATTCTGGTCATTATTATTACGCAAGCATGCACGCACGAGATATACTCTAACATTTGTGTTAACATTATTGTCATTCATGTTTTAATTATTAATAATAAAAATATTGAATTGTTTGTGTATGTATGTGTTTCAGTTGTTGGCGGTGGTATCAGAGCTTGAGCGTCAAGGTCTGACAGTGTTGGTGTTGGGGAGGAAACATATGCGACACTCAAGACAATGGGACGCACACCACATGAATCTTATCCAGCAAAAAGCCCATTGCTTTTTCACTGAAAACATGTAAGCACCTTATAATATAGTAGAATATTGAGGAATATAGAGAACACGTAAAAGCAAAAGCAGAAGTGATAATATGAATTCTTGTATCTCATTCAGCACGTTTTGTGTTTGGTTTAACTTACACTTGGCTGTCTTCATCTATCAGTTCAGAAGACGACCCCTTCCTGCTCTATGCCACTTTGCATTCTGGGAATCACTGTCGCTTTGTAAGTAGGGACCTGATGAGGGACCACAAGGCCTGCCTGCCAGACGCTGCCACCAGACGCCTCTTCTTCAAGTGGCAGAGAGGACACCAGCTGGTAGTGGATGGCTCCATTGCAGCAGGCAGGAGGGTCCGATTTCAGGTGAGGAGGAGGACGGGCGATGGTCATGAGGAGAGGGGCTGGATAATGAGTCACACAGACAGAAACTTACCAGTTGACCCTGTTTGTTTGTTTTACAGAGTATTCCCAGCTATGACACCATCATCCAGACTTCAGGAGACTCGTGGCACATTCCCTACGATAACACAGAGGACAGGGCCACATATGAAGTTCCACAACAATGGCTTTGTCTCACTCAGAAGCACAACGCTAAGCACTGATTACACAACATAGCATTGTGTTGGTAGAACTGTGGCTCGTATGCATTCTGTGTAAAACTGGAGACATGTGAATAAATTTTCCACAATTTAAAATGGTTGTTTTTTATTCTTTGAGAAAATTGAGATTTCTGAACATTTTTATTTTTACCAATAAATGCTCTAAGTAAGATGCATTACGTTACAGTAGAGCAGCAGGGAGAGAGAGAGGACAAACTAAAACTACAACAGTAACCCGGATATGGAAGCATTTGGGGCGTGTAAGTCACATCCGGAGCAGATTCTGTTATGTTTTGCGTCTAAGTGTAGTTTCAGTTTCTGTCTACGGCGGGTTACCTCTGAGATTTCTCACCGTCATGTCTCGGGGGTCAAGTGCAGGGTTTGACCGCCATATCACCATCTTCTCCCCGGAGGGAAGACTCTACCAAGTCGGTCAGTTGTGAGCGAAATAAACCAAACTGAACTTGCTCTGTCATCACTACTGGCTAACAGGCTAACATTAGCCAGCAGTTTTTAGCTTACTCATTCAATTCAGTGTCTTATGGACAGATCACTGTTTCAGTGTATGGTAGCTAGGACAAAATAACCGCAGATATGAAATTTTTAATAATTTGAATTACATCCATAAGTAATAATTATAACTGCAGATATGGATCAATTTTATTCCAGCTTTCTGGCTAACAGATATCTCAGCAAGCTATAGTTAGCTATTTTTAGCCACCACAGTTAGCTAATGTTTACAGTCATTTGTAACTGAAATGTTGGTGTAGTTCGTCTTTTGCTATTGCATAAACTTACCAGTTAGGTAGAAAACGACTTTAACATATTTCACAGTATGTGCTTGTCATTCTCATGAACTACTCATTTTAAGTAGTAGAATGATGTTATCAGATATTGAAAAAAGAAACCTGCTGCAAAGGTAAACATGTATGCTGATTTACATCCATAGCCACTAGCCATATTGGCTCCTAATTTAAAAAGAAAACCACAGCATTGAGACACCTGAATAGTACAGTTGTAGATCATGAGCTATGTGTTACTGTACTTGTTTTACCTTCTGTCTGTCTGTCTGTCTGTCTGCAGAGTATGCCTTCAAAGCCATCAACCAAGGAGGACTGACCTCTGTAGCAGTTAGAGGAAGAGACTGTGTTGTGGTTGTCACACAGAAGAAAGTTCCTGTTAGTACACAAAAACGCATTACAGACAGACTTTTGTTTTTGTCTCTTAAAAGACATATGTGATCAGGCTCTTCATTCTCTTGTGTCACCAGTCTGAATTGAACCATTTGCACATAGTTATATCTTATGTCATTCTCAGGACAAACTGTTGGATGCCCAGACAGTCACACATCTATTCAGAATCACAGAAAACATTGGCTGCGTTATGACAGGCATGACAGGTAGGATGTTTAGCCTCAGCCAGCTGAAGGTTAATAACCAAAACTTTCTGGCTAGACAAGACTCAAAGTTTCTGTCAACTAGAAATAAAATAAGAAAAAAAAACCAAATCTGAAATGCTCTCCTGTCTCATTCTTCTCCACAGCTGACAGCAGGTCTCAGGTACAGAGGGCCCGATATGAAGCAGCTAACTGGATGTACAAGTACGGCTACGAGATCCCTGTAGACATTTTATGTAAACGAATGGCTGACATCTGCCAAGTTTACACACAGAATGCAGAGATGAGGCCATTAGGATGCTGTGAGTAGTGTTCATAATAATTGTATGTGGATTAATATCATTTTATTTTCCCCTTTTAATTGCCTTCTGCTTTTCTTTTTTTTTCCAGGTATGATAGCGGTGGGAGTGGATGAAGAGCTGGGCCCACAGCTGTATAAGTGTGATCCAGCAGGCTACTACTGTGGCTTTAAGGCCACAGCAGCTGGAGTCAAACAGACAGAGGCCACCAGCTTCCTGGAGAAGAAAATCAAGAAGAAGCTAGACTGGACCTTTGAGCAAACTATAGAGGTATGTGACGCATATAAATCCATCCGTGTGTGTGTGTGTGTGTGTGTGTGTATATTCTCTTAACACAAAATGTATGTTCCAATGCTTTATTATTTAAGCAAAAACCCTAGTAAAAATCCTATATTGGTGCAATAAAACAATAAAAGTTTGAGTCAGTAATAACAGCTATTAACTGACACGTCTACATTTATCTAAATTTAATAATACATATCTTTTGTAAATGTTTTTAACTCACTGATTCTATTAATAATTGTAAGGCAATCCATTGTACTTATACATTATGTTATGTCTCACCAGTTACTGACAAAACGAGCTCCATGCCGTTTCTAAATCTATATGTCTCTGCTACTTCATTGTTTCCTTTTTCTCCTCCCCTCACTTCTCTCTAAACAGACAGCGATCTCATGTTTGTCAACTGTACTGTCCATTGACTTCAAGCCCTCAGAGCTGGAGGTGGGAGTTGTCACCACACAGGAACCTAGATTCAAGTGAGTGTAAGACATATGGTCAGATACATGGGGTCACAAGAGTGAGGTATATGATCCTTTGTTTACAGGTAGAAGTCTGGTTTCATTCAGAGACTCCTGTGGGGGTATTACAGAGGGAAACATATAGTAGGTAATGCCTCTGTGAAACTCAAATTAATCATTAAAATAGGCAGCGCCATTGCTCCTGAGTTCATTATTTCACGCAAGCTTAAAATGTTTTTTATAATGTAGTAGTGTGATGGATCTGTTCAGAATGCATGAGAGTAATGTCTAAAAACAAAAACAAGCAGTTACAAAAGTTTTGTAATGGAAACTCCCTACAACTAAAACAAGGAATGGAATCAAAGAAAGCACTTGAGCAAGCACGCGCACACACACACACACACACAGAGCACTGCAAGAACACAGCCTGCGTGTGTGTGCGCTTGTATGTGTGTGGCCTACAAAATCTGGAACAGCAAATCAATAATTTTATGGTATGTTTGTATTCCAGGATTCTCTCAGAGTCTGAGGTCGATGCTCACCTGGTGGCTTTGTCTGAAAGAGAGTGAGGGGAGCTGGCAGGAATCTTGCAGCTGTCATCATGTTATATTCTGTAAAGGACAACAATTTTTAAAAAAGAGAATAACGCCATCTCCTTCACACAAAGATCACATCTAAGACAGGAAGTGGAGCAGTATCTTCTTTTACAGAGAATGTGCACAATACAGCAAGGACAAAACAATATGGAATAAAACAGTAATTTGAAACCAAGCGGGTGAATAAGGTTATCCAGTGGGTCTATGTCACGTACCCCTTCTTCATGGTCATAGTCAGAATCTGACTTAACACAATATCAACCACATATCAAGCCCCTCCTGTATTTTCCCACACTGAGAGATCTTCACTGCAGCAAGCTGACAAATGTCGAACCCTGAAAAGATGCTGGACATTCACACCAGTCCACCACAAGGACACATCGGCCAGATAAGTTCCTCAGTCACAGCCTTTGACAGTGCTTTCAGTTCCCAGAGTGACATAAGCAGATAGTAAGATAAAGCTGTGGTAATCCAGTAACTGTGGCACAGTACCTCTTAAGAATGGACTCAGTGGTCCAGTAGCATCTGAAGTTACTGTATTTAATACAGTGCTACTTTACCATCTTTACTCAGGACTACAAACATGTACTTTTAAAAACTGTCTTATTTTATTTATCTGCCTCAAACCCTGCTCTCGGCTGTCTTCAGCTCCAGGATGTTTATTATTCTCTGATGTACTTTTGATAACCCAGGGATCAGCTATGGTCTGCTCAGGTCACCAGTTATTTTTTCCTTGTATTTTGGTCCTTCTCTCCTCTGCTGCCAGTGCTGTACAATAGTGCACGTCTATTAAACACCCCGTTTTTATTGAACATTAAGATCGACTGTTTTCTTTTCTTACTTCACATACAGACACTCACCTTGGTAGCAGAGTTTGGCTGTTCCTCATCCAGTTTTAAGCTTCCTACACAGCTGTTTCTGTTTCAGTTAATGACTGTGTTTCAACCTACATTTGACACTGATGAGCAATTAGCACCTGTTTGGTACAATTGGTTAATCATACACCTGATTACAGTTCTACAAAATCCCTGACTTTGCAGGTGTACCTATAAGAATTGATGCTGGTTTGAGGGTAGTAACACCAAATATTCATGTGATTTATAATTTTCTTTAGTTTGCTCAATTAGCATTTTGTAAAATGATAAAAATATACAATCATTATTTATATTATTGAAAGCATTATTAGTTTATAGCATTTTTTCACATCTGCCTGGGGAGGATGGGGGTCACACCTTTAGGGTCCCTAAAGGGACCTACCAGCTTTCTCTCTCCCCATGATTCTGTCTCAAACCAGGACTCCACCGCCTCATTGCTGACATCACAGTCTTGTTGGGACATGGTGGCCATCCACTACTCCAGCCATCTGGACCACCCAGGGTTGCATTGTACTATTTGACCCTTTTCAGCAGCAGAGAGATTCTTTTTCTTTCCCACATTGTTTGAAACCTGTGGCCTGCTCAATAATGTGGAACATCCTTCTCAAGTAGATTTCCTTTAATTGGGCTCACCTGGCAAACTAATTATCACATGTGTCTGAGATTGATCTCAACGATTGAAAGGGCCCAGAGACACAATGACACAACCAGCCATGAGTTTAACTGAAAAACAAAAAATGTTATCTTGATCTGGAACATGGTATACACACACACACACATACTTACTCTACGTGGTCAAATGTAAATAGTATTTGACCTTTTGCCCCATTAGGGAAGTTTTTTTGGCATAAATTTTACTTAGTAGATACTTTAAAAGTTTTTAAAGTCAACATATTAAGCTGCTTGACATGAACCTGATTACAAATGCACAATGTGACCACAGAGTTAACTGAAAGTGTTTTAATGACATTTAATATTTACTTAGAAATAAATACATTACTTTAAGTAAAACTCCTTTCCTCCTTAAGCTTTAACTGAAGCATCCGGCTGCTGTGTGGAGAATCCCTTCTTTGGAGGACAAGAAGCAGGAATGTTGCTGTAACAGCTGAGTGTTCTGTTCCTGGGAATTTCCTGTTCCTTCCCTCTTAGCCCCAGTCTTTTAAAAAAGACTTCCTGATTTAGACCGGGCAATCGGCGTCATTCCACATGCAGAAAGTTTCCCAAAGCCTCTTATCATTTTCTGTACACACACACACCCAGGAGGAAGAAGTGCACTGTGGGCTCAATTTACGGCAAGTTCCTCATTCAAGAGAGGCACGTTGTCATGTTATCAGCTCTTTCGTGAATGACATGCAGTATTTGAAAAAGAGAATAGTCCTTGACGATAGTGTCGTTGACGATATCGCAGTCTTTCAATCACGTGCCATCTCTTCTCCCCCAACTGACCTATCCCCACAAATATATCCACACAGCAGCTATTAGCTGTTAAATATGAGTCTTTTAATTTAACTCGAGTGTGCTGGATTGTTTACTGTCTGACATATACAACCTACTCAACTGTACACATTCACAGCTTTCATAAAAAATACATCTTGGTATACACAGCATATACAATATCATACAACAGAGCTGCTGCGCACACATCTGTATGATGGGTGTTTCTGTGACAGTGATGTCTGCAAAAGCTTTCCTTTTACCATGCAGAAATGCCATCCCATCATAATGTGTTGGGTACTCTTGGGTACTCTTCTCTTATCTCACTGACTGTGTGTCTGCTCGCCTGCAGTCTGGAGCAGTCTCACTGGTTCATTCACCCACCAGTCTCTGTTTTGTTTGCCTTTGCAGCTGCCCGTCCATCCGTTTGGCAGCAGTATAACATCCGCATAACGTCACCCATAACCATCAAGCTCCTGTGGCATCATGCATGGAAGTCACAGACGAGCTGAGCCATTCCTCGTGTCCTCTACTGTCATCACAGCCTCCTTCCTCTGTAACTTCCGCTGTCTGCCTTGATTCCTGCTAATGTCCATTCCAGTGAATGTCATCATAACCCACCTGCAGACACACCCAGCAAAAAATGTCAACCACAAAGCAGGAAACAATGTTTCATTCAGTCCATACTGGACGTGGAGTGAAATTACAAACCTCGTCATCTGACTTATCCTCCTCTTCCTCGCCGTAATCGGATTCACTGTCAGGCAGCAACCTCAGGCCAGGATCAGTCAATGCGTACAGTACTTCCCTGATGTCAAAATTACTGTAACCATAGGTGAGGTGGTAGGGGGAGTGGCCTCCAGAGGTCAGGAGGTTGGGATCAGCCCCTTTTTTCAGCAGCAGTTTGACGAGTGCCAGGTTCTGCTGATCCACAGCCAGATGCAGTGCGCTGCGACCATTGTGCTGCTCCTGTGAGACAGACAGAAAAACACAAGACATTTGAATCAGTACAGACAGAAAGCATTAAGAATGTGTCAGGGCTGAGCGTTGTAGGTCTTACAATTGTGAAACATAAAGATGTTTGTTTGTTTGTATACGATGTGTGTGCCATTTACCTTCGCATTAATGTCAGCTCCTAGATCCACCATGTTCTCCACCAGTGAGAGGAAACCATGAACTGAGGCAAGATGGAGGCAGTTCTGACCTGCAAAATACACAAGAAGAGGAACAGTTTAACCGCTGACACTGGATTAGTGCATGTTATTTTATGACAGTTTTGTAGGAGAGTCCGGCATCCAAAGATGGGAAATAAAGATTAAATATGACCTCATAATATGCGCTTACATAATTTTTTTTCCTTTATGTAGATTAAAATAGAAAAACAAACTTCTACATACAAGTATTGTTCAATATTTGCTTGTTACTGTTTTATTTTTTTTTCCCCCGAGCAGAATCTGTAAATAAACCAGCACTGCCTTAAAATGTCTGCGTGCAGGTTTTATAACGGAACATTCCTACCACCTGGGACATAATGTTAGATACATTATGTCCCTTGTGCCTAATGGACTTCATTCAGGATGTAATGCTATGAGAGGCTATGGTTTTCCTCTTGCTTCAGCGGTTTCTCCTTCTGAATCACAGTGTTCAGGGATAATTTATAGCAGAACTGTGCCCACCAGTCCTTTTTATAAATAGTAGCTAAGACCAGCAGCAGACTGGACAGTGTTTCCATGTAGCATGGGTGGGCCACCACAGAATGGAAATTACCATCACCACAAAATATAACACTCTAATATTGTTGAAACATTGTGGTTGAGACTACTCCTACTATATTTGAATGTGTTATTGTAAAAAAGGAAACTCTCGGTATGTGCAGCGTTACCATTATAGTTGCAGGTAGCCATCACTGTGTGCAGGTGCTCCTTCTGACAGAACTGTGTGATGACACTGAAGCACAGTAGGTTGCCATGGCGGCATGCAATGTGAAGAGGTGTGTCCCCTCTGTTGTCCACCAGTGTGGGGTCACAGCCAGACACCAGGAGGTGCTGACACACATCAGCCTGGTTTGTTATCACCGCTAAGTGGAGAGGAGTCTGGAGTGGGAAACATTATAATGGGACAAATGGGTTAATGAGCCATTAGGTAGTTTGTTCTTTAAATTATTACCAAAATAGAAAATAATGTGGAGAAGCAGAAGAGAAAAACAAGACTGGGCAAAGTTGATTGTCTTGTTTTTCATTTCTTCGTCTGATGAGTTGCTCACTCACCTGTCTCAAGTCGTTTTGTATATTCAGGAAGTCTGTGTTCTTTGAAACATCAATCATGGTTTTGATGTAATCCTTGGCCTCATGGATAATGGCCAGGTGAAGTAGCCTACAGAGACAGAGAGGGAGGGAGAGACACATGTTTAAATACAGATAACTAATTATTTTTATAATGTGTTATTACCAATTATGTAAAAATCAGGCCTGAAAATATTGATAATATAACAGAAACGAGAGCCGTACAAACATCAGTTTCAACTTACTCCATCTCTGCATCATATGACACAGCGGCTCAGGTTCCAGTATCATTACAGTAAAGTGGATGGAAATAAATGTCCCCGGTGGTGTGGACGCTGCTGGTGAACTATGACCCTTCACTGCGCCTTGAACCACATTAACACTGCTTCACGCTTCAGTAGTTCATATGAGAAGGTTCCACCGTCAGCTTCTCATTACCTCAGTCACGCTGTTCACCTTTGACCCCGCGGAACATAATAACCGATGCACCGCGTTTCTCCGCGGAGGAATTATTGTGGTAAAATAACTAGTTTAAAGTAGTTCCCCTTGGTTTTATTACAGCAAAACTACTTCAGCGTCGGGTTTCACGCTCACGCTACAATAATTTATGGTAAATTTTAGGGGGGAAGTTTTTTTCCACCTTCTTTTCGTTTCACGGGCGCGCGCGTGTCCGTCGGATTCCTTGGCGGCGCGCCTGGGACTTTCCCAGCCTGACCCGCGGCCATAGTCGACTCCCCGCTGATAAAAGCCTTTTGTTTACGTCCGGTGTCGCCGCCTCTGACCGCAGCCAGGGCCGTGTACTACCCGGACAACGCGTCCGAGACAGCGGGCTGTTTCTGTGCCGAGCCGTAAGGCAGCGAGCTGATAGAAAGGCCTGTGTATTGTAACGCCAGGCCACAGGAGAGGGGTCGTGTTTCCTCCGGGAGCCGAGCTAGGCCCCGCTACGCGTCTCACACATAGCCCCCGTCAAGTTGAACACACGTCCCCGCTCACACTTACGTGTCTCCGTCCTCCGTGATGTGTGTTTTCCAGCCCTGCTCCTGTTCTCCGGAGGCGGTGGGAGGCGGAGTGTGCGGCGGCGGCGGCTCACAGTCCACCCGGAGCCGCCGGATCTCGGCGGCCACAGCCTGGTACTCCTCCTCCTTCAGCGAGTCCAGGCCGCTGTCCAGCCGCTCCTCCGTCGCCTGGCTCGGCTTCCCTTCTTTCGAATCCCGGCTGTAATCCATCTGGTTTAGTATACTGGTCCTGTGCAGGTCCATGTCGCTCAGCTGCTGGCGTCGAGGTGCGTTTGCTAATGTTGTGGTGGAGCAGTAACAGCAGTGTGTAAATGCAGGGCTGCTGCGGGGCGGGGCTAACTGCGAGGTGGGGGATTTCCACAAGTGGCACTTAGAATAACACAGCGTCCAGATCGCTGGCTCCAGGAGGGGATTTCTATTGACACACACACACACACGCACACGCACACAACACACACACACACACACACACACACACACACACACACACACACACACGCACACACACACACATAAATACACCAGTGAACCACCAGCAAACAACACAGCAAAGTACTGTCGTTCTGCAGCCTTATATCTGCTGCACGTACTGTGCACATCTGGTTCATTATTTCAGCTTTAGAAAAAAAAGCCACATTGTCACAGGACGAGCGTGCATTTTCTAAACTTACTTACTAAACATAAAGTAAACGTACTGAAAAGCAGTAATCAGGAGAGGTATTTTGTATTAGTCCTTGTATTTGGATATTCAATACAAGCAGGAGCTCAAAGCCAGAACTGTGAGATCAGATATATAAAAGTTAAAATTAAGAACTCCTTGAAGCCTACACATTTTATGGTTCCCCCTCAGAAAGAACAGGCAACATGTGTGTGTGTGTGTGTGTGTGTTATTTATGACTGTATTGACATGACCAAGTGAGGGACTGAAGCGTGGAAAGTCCTCAGACTGCACCACTGTGACCGAGGCCCAGCTGAATCATCAAGCAAGAGGAAATGTTGCTGCAGCCCCCCTGTGTTTGACCTGGGGGGAGGCGGTGCTGCAGCAGGATCTGGGGTTTCTAGCAAAAGTTAATGTGCGATTTCAGTTTCTCAGGTCGTGACCTCACCGACAAGTTTGTGTTTGAGCCTGTGTCTAAACGCACACATAGATTGTGTCACTGTCTGCCTTGCAAGCAGTGATGTGATAGGGTGCATGTGTTTACTAATTGTGCTGAACACCCTGCCAGCTGCTTCTAGACAGTGACTAACAGGAATGCAGATGTTTTCGCTGACGATTTGGCTTAATAGCCCAGTTGCTCTGCTGCAGCTCCTCTAATAACCTAATACAAGATGACTCATTCGAGTCCTATGCATATGAAATGGAGGGAGTCCAAGTTTTCAGTGAGGGTGTGAGGCTTCACTGGGCTGTGAGCTCTCGTTTTAAAAACAGACATCAAGTTGAACGTAATGTTCTGGAGGCCTGAGGGAAACTCCGGGCTTGTTTTACCTCCCATTGTTCAGTCCATGTGACCAGTTAGACTGGGAAGCTCAGGCTTCACTCAGCACATTTCTACTGTCACACTCGCAGCTGTTGAGCAACGGCTTTTTGTTCAAGAAAATGCACGCACGTGTAAATTTACAGCGTTTCAGAGCAGAGTACTTTCTGCATTTACATTTAGGTATTTACGACATTGCACGACGTGGACAAGTTTAATTTGCTCTGCATCAATTATGACTGAAACCAACATAAACAACCATATAAACCACATTCACAACCACAGCTCATTTAAATACATAATATATGTCGACTGATCACAATCAATAAAACCATGTGTTTGATGAATGTAGGGACAGCAAACTGGAAGACATAGAAAACAAAGCTCTGTGGACCTACACAGAGGAAACCAGACAGCAGTCTGACAGAGAAATCACATCGTCTGTGACATCTGAGTGTATCAACAGGTTTAGACTAGACACCTTTTGTAAAAGAAAATATTTAAATGTTGCAGATGCAGTCGGATTCTGTGTAACTGAAGTCAGCCTAACTGACTGGAAGTAATGAGTAACAGACACTTGAGACGACATAAATTCCAATATGCTAAAAAATACTCATTAAAACATTTTAATAGTACTTGTATTCAAGTAATTAATGTTTTGCGTGCAGTTAGTATGTTACTGCCTTCCGTGGGCTCTACTGCATGTAATCGTGAGTCATCAGCACTTGCCCAGATTGTATGATGATGGCTGGAATGTGCCTCGACTGGAAAACCAGGAGTAAAGGTCACAGAGACACAGGTACTATGGCTGCTGTTGATTGTTCTGTTACAACATTAAAACTAGTTACAACATTTTGTTTTCAGTTTTAACAGCCCAGTTAGTATATCTGTGAAGAGATCATTCAGATTTGTGATACACATGTGTGTGTGTGTGTGTGTTTGTATTGTATACTGTATAACTATTTGTCATATTTTTATAGTCATGTGTTATGGTCGTCTTTTATTAGTGTATGAATGAATGAAAAGTCACTGATCAGGCTGGAGAAGAAAGAAGAGTGCAGGCACCAGTAGTTCCTGTCATCTGGTTTTGTCGGGTTGGAGGAGATCTAGCAGCTGTTCCAACAAACCATAACTAACATAGTGATTGACTGATAAGAGTGGGTAGTTACCTACTGTTTGAATTCATTTAAGTACAATAACCATTAACTGATTAGGTTTTTTGTTATATAATATGTATATTGTGTGTTTGATTTTTCTGTTGAGTATCATCAGTAGAAGAAGAGTCATTGTTGTTTCAGTGTGTGACTAATGTATGTATTGTTTCTGCGCAGGTTCTTTACAGCTGGTGGGAATCCCTGGGAATTCTGGACATGAGTAGATATATTCAAAATGTGATGACTCATCATGAATCACAATCAGTTACACCTGGCAGCATACGTCAGGGTAAAGGGTCAAAGTGAATGATGACTCATTAAATTACAATCAGATCTTCTGACTGTGACACATACAACTTCTGAAAAACTTCACGATTGTACGATGTTCACCTGTACCTTTATCTCAATTTCCTGCTTCCTGCACAGCAGAACAGACTAACTTCCTGTCTTGCAGGTTTTCAATTGTATTTACAAGAGTATCACACAACAATGTGCAGTTGCGGTCTGTTGTAGTTTCATTTCAATTTCCCAACAGCCGGGTGATAACATAATAATAATCCAGTAAAGACACACTGTCTTTGATTTGCACTGTTTGGTTTGAAAAGACTTCAAAAACAAATTGACTCCTGATGTCTTCACCACTAGATGGCGACAAACAGCCATTTGATATGACATGTTACAGAGACACAATTGAGTGGAGTCAGGATGGTGTCAACTAACAACCAGTAGGATTCAGGACGGGACACAGGATCAGACAGTTGTTCCTCTATTACAGTTGCCTTGGAAATTCCCTGTCCATTATATCAACATTTTCTGTAATGTAAAAAACATGCATGTTAACAGTGAAAAGCTGTTCTTTTGAAAGCTGGCACATGACAGGAACGTGATGGGTGGATGGTGAGATTTCAGAGCTGAATGATTCGGGGTCTTTCTCCTCTGCTACAATACGATCGTATCATCATAACGTCTGTTGTAAAGATGTTTAATGACTGTAACAGACATTATATAGCCTGCATGTCACTGTGCATACACCGGCAGTGCACTGCTGAGTCTGACAATCACAGCAACAGCACTCAGACATAGCAGAACTTGTTTTAATGATGAGCCTCAGGAGGCCTGTAACCACAGCTATCTCAGGGTGAGCAAGCCAAATAATATATTCCCACTTTATTTGTCCCTTGGCGATATGTCCACAACTACAATCATTAACTCTAAATGAAACTTATTCTCACTGTTGCATTTAAAGACCTGAAACTGAAGTCGCAGGCTGCTCACTGTCAAGAGAAATGTGGGAAATCTGATCGTCTTCTGATGATCCATTTGGCTTAACTAACACATCAATGGTGATGAACAAGGAGAATTGCCATCCCGGTGTAAACACAGACAGACAGACAGACAGACAGACAGACAGACAGCTCGGCTGTATAATGCAGCAGCACTTTAAGGCTTGTGACTGAGGAGCACAAATCAATAGAGTCATTTTCAGTGGTCTGAGAGATTATCCACCTCACTGCACACTGATGCGATGCAAACGAAAGACACACAAACATACTCATCATGTCCTCCGGCTGGGAGCCTTTTTAAAGGTGAATGAGACCATTTAGCTTTTTTAAAAATAATAATAATAATGATGATGATGATGAGAGCTGCCATCATTGTAAGATCGAGGGAAAGTGCTGTGTGCCAGTTTTACCCTGTATTCCTATATGAAGATGAAGCTGAAGCTCTTACTCTGACTGTTACAGTAAGATGTGCATCAGCTCAGCAGTGACACTGTGTCTGCTGGTTTGATTAGAAGTGGTATAAGGTTCAGCTGTGATGCAGCTTGGACATTCACTGGGATGAAGTATTATTTTATATTTGACACTGTGCACTGTAAAGTCAGAATCTGCTTTAATATCGCAGTAATGTGGTCTCATGGCACCATTGAATAAAGGATGTTGTCATCTGCTGTAAAATGTACATAAAATAAAATAATGAAAAGTAAAGTATCAAAAATGATGAAAAATGAATCTTTAAGTTGCGGGTAAATTGAGAGAAATGAGCTGAGGCGCTTGGAATCGTCCTAACTTTTGCCCCTATACGGCGCCACTGCCACCCCATCTCCATCCTCATCTCTATTCCCCATGCGGCCGCGTCAAGCCAGCAGCCCGACCCCGAAGCTCCGTCCCACGCTCATACGCCTTGATTGATTTCCAGGGAGCGACGCCGGCTGGCCTGCGCTCACTGGCCGAGCTACAGAGCGCCTGGCCCGTGCAGGGGGGCCGGGCGAGCCCGGGGGTGGGGGTGGATGGATGGGTGGATGTAGAGATGAATCTCTCTCCGATCTCTTATCAGCCAGAGCAGCTTCTAGTGGGGGTGGGGGTTGGGGTGTGAATAGCCCCAACACACACACACACACATAGGCAAAGGGAAAGCAGTGCCCGAGGTGTTCCCACCAGCAGCAACAAAGACACTGATAATCAGACACCTCAGCAGCACAGAAACGGTCATTAACAGCATTTAAACCCTGATCTGTATCTGAGCCTCCAGTGGTTCTGGTCCCAATTACACTGCAACAAACCAGTCTGACCAGCCTCTCACACATGGCCATGTTCACCGGTGGATGTGAGGGTCAGAAGCTCGTTGGCATATGAGCTGATTTTACACCACAACATGCAAAAGCCCAAATCCTGACTCCACTGTTCTGTGCACACAGTTATTACAAGTAATAATAATGATAACGCAGTGGACGTTGAAATGAGAGGCGCGAGTCCACTCAAGAGACGACTGTTAATGTCAACGACATCACACTGTGACAGGTGAAGAGTCACACACCGTGAAAACGATGACTGAGGACACAACACACACACACACACACACACACACACACACACAGAGTACACGTGTCAACTGGGGCTTACTTTCACGCCGTAACACGCGGTCACACTCGTGTTCGTGGGGGGTGAGTGTCACTGGACCTGACGGGTTCTGGTTTTAGTAGGAAACAGAGTCATGTGACTGATCTGTGTCTGTGATGAGTTACATTGGACCTGGAACTATACACGACACGAGCCCATCAGGTATCAGGTGGGGGATGGGGGGGGGGGAGCGAGAGAGCGAGAGAGAGAGAGAGAGAGAGAGATGGGGCTACTTGAGAGTGGGCTGGAGACAGGAGTTGTTGTCCTTGACGCACGGCGGTGCCACACTCACTCACCAGCCGTCATGCCGCGGGGATTTCTGGTGAAGAGGACCCGCCGATGCTCTGCGTCCTACCGGCCGCGACACACCGGCAGCACAGCGGCAGCGGAGAGACAGCAGTCCCCGGTGTCCCGCGAGGACGTCAGAGAGGCGTGGAGCCCGCACGTGGAGCCGGCGCTGGAGGCGGAGGCGGACCAGAGCGCGCAGTTACCGGAGACCGAGGAGCAGGTGAGCGAGGTGGACGTTTTGACCCCGGATGACAGCTTGTCCTGCTTCCTCCCCCCTCCACGACCTCCACGAGACTTGTCCTTAACCGAGTCCCGCAGCTCCGTTAAACCGATCGGCACGAGACTGCTGGAGCCGCGCGAGGGCGCAGAGACAGAGCCGGGGTTCCCCGCCAGGTGCCCGGCGTCACCCCCGGCGTCCGAGCTGCCCTTCCTGGTAAGTTCCACCCCGACATCAGCCCCCGTCTCCATCGAGAGGCTGCTCGCGAGCAGCAGCCGCCACCACGCGCCACCATACCCGAACAAAGACAAATATGACCCCAGTGTGACTCACGTGCACATGTTCCCGCCATTAACGCTAATGAACCAGGAGCAGCACGCGGAGAGAAAGCGCCCCTTCCTGGATCCAGATCAACGCAGCGGCGGCAACAGAGCCGGCAAACAGTGCGCGAGCAACGCGACAAAGAAACACAAAGTCAACCGGAAACTGCACTTCGAGGACGAGGTCACGACCTCTCCGGTTCTGGGTCTGCGGATCAAGAAGGAGAGTCCCGAGCTGCGGAGACAGCGGGAGAAGACGGCCGTGTCCTCCGGGACACAGCCGCTCAGAGACTTCATCTGCCAGCTGTGTAAGGAGGAGTATCCGGACCCCTTCTCCCTGGCGCAGCACAAGTGCTCGCGCATCGTGCGCGTCGAGTACCGCTGTCCGGAGTGCGACAAAGTCTTCAGCTGTCCCGCCAACCTGGCCTCGCACCGCCGCTGGCACAAGCCCCGTCCCGCAAACACCTCCGGCGGAGGAGGAGGAGCAGGTGCGAACCCCACGCACCGGAGCGAGCCCTTCAAGGAGGCGCGTGGGCTACTGCTGCACGAGAGACAGCCGGTGGACATGGAGGGGAAGGAGAACGAGCTGCTGCGCATTAACACCAATCAGCACCACAGGGCGCTGGACAGCTCCCGCGTCAGGCTCCTGCTCCACGCTCGCTCCCGGGACAGTCCGGACAGCGACGGGCGCGCGCCCCCGCACTACGACTCCTCGCCCCACTACCGGCTCCCCGGGGACAGCTGCGGCGTGGACCTGCAGCGGCTGGAGCAGCAGCAGCAGCAGCAGGTGAGAGCGGCGGACAGTCCACCGTCCAGCCTCCTCCTTCTGAACGGAACCCCCACTGAGCAGCAGCCGCATCCTCCTCCTCGCCCCTTCGTCCAGTCCCTACCGGAAGAGGAAGTGTACGAGTGCCGGTACTGCGGGAAGAAGTTCCGGCGGCAGGCATACCTGAGGAAACACCTGGCCGCACACGAAGCGACAGCGCGAGCGTCTCCGCCCCCGCCATCCTACGGCCAGGCGCGCGACAGCGGCGGCGGACAGTGCCAGGTTTACCTGTGCCACCTGTGCGGCGCGCGCTTCCCGTCGGTGGAAATCAGAGACAAGCACCACCTGTGGCACGCGATGAGGGACGAGCTGCTGGCGGGGACACTGGGAGGAGGCGTCTTCCCCGCGCACGGGGAGGAGAGCGGCGCCGGGGACAGCGAGCTGCAGCTGCAGCAGCGGCAGCAGCAGATCTTCACGTGCAAACACTGTCCGTCCACATTCTTCAGTTCACCGGGGCTCACGAGACACATCAACAAGTCTCATCCCAGCGAGACGCGGCAGGTGATGCTGCTGCAGATGAGCGTGCGGCCGTAGCGAACCCCGCGGGACGCACAGACAATAATGAAGCAGATGTTGTCAATGACACTGATGTTCACCTCTCCACTCACGTCCAACACTGTTGTGTACATCCAGACTGAGGGTGACAGGACCAGCACCGTGTCCCTGTTTAAAGAGTTTAATTAGCAGTATGAGTTGTTTCATAATGATACACTATGACCATTAAGGGTCATTAGACGAGACAGTTACATAAACTACAACTGGCGCCATACTGAAACCTAAACCTGTCCAAACCACAAGCCCTGTCCATGGTGCTGAAACTAACTGCGTCAAGACGAGCGGACGAACATTCACGCGTCACATTCTGCTGCTCTAGATTTAAAAAAGAGTTATTTAATTAATTGGACAAGTGATAGACGTAGCACGTCCCTCCATTTAAATAACTGTAAAGCCAGATTATTATGACTGTATACGTTTGAAACTGGAGAGGAAAAGTGTCCTTTCTTTAGAAAGGCTACTTTGTATTGTGTTTTTTTTTTCATTCTAGACAAAGTACAATATCACTCAGTATTACATTAGTTGTTTCTAAGGAAAGAGTCACTCATACAATTACAGGTCAGACATTGTAATTATATCTGTAGTCATAGGGGAAAATGACCCTGCTTCTGTAACATCCTCTCATATTACACATGTTTATGTTTCGGCACTAAAACTCAACAGCTAAAACCAAGCAAATGGAACAGACTGAAGTTTGAGGCATTTTCATTGTGGCTCTATATACCATGGAAAGGAGGAGTGTTATTTGCTGAAGCAGTGATTGGCGGTTTTTAATCGCACTGATGCTCAACATATTTCTGTGGTCAAGCAATCAGATTACACTGATGGTCAGGGGCGGTCGAGTGGCTTACATTACTGAGCGGTGTAATATGTGACACAGCCAGATCATGATACCTGTAATCACATTTAGAAAGTGACCTTCCTTAACCTGAAATCAATGTCAACGCTGTTTGAAGGACAATACCACATCTGGAGAAAATAATCAATCATCAGATCATGATATGCCTTTTATAGTAAATGTGCTGGTTAACTTCTCAGTTATAAAATATTTTCATACAAAAAAGGAACAGTCAATGTTAGTACTGCAAATAAAACCTGTCTTTTGTGTTTGATGATCATCAGCTACTGTTAAAATTTCTGCGCAATTGCTTCATGATGCTAAAAATGTAACTGTGATTCTAAGAAGCCTATACAGTACTATTTTGATATGTTTGAAGTTTGAACGTGAAATTATTTTAAGTTAAGTCAATAAATGGTAACACAGTATGATCAATGAACAGTCCCATCAGTTAATTTTCAAATTTGATGCCTATACAAATACACAAACACGCACACACACACACACACATCCAGTGTATGAATCAGTCCAGCAGTGAGTGCTATGAATCTTTTATTTGTCGATTCCATCACTGCACGTCCACATTCTGTGTGTGTCTGAAACAGATGTCACACATTTACAGGTTTGACAGTAACACAGTTTGAGGAGTGTATATGTGTAGGCGTGCATGTACTAGTTGTGGTGCAGCTGTTACATGGTCAACACAGGCAGTTAGTACTGAACTGGTTTTCATGCACTATCTATAGTCAGTAGTTACATAACATCAGTTTTGTCCCAAACTAACAAGTCTGGACAACAGCAGAACCTGTGTCCACCACAGCTCTCACGTTTACTAAATATCAGGCACAGATGCTCAAACTTTTTTTTTTTAATGAGTAGAAACATATGCAGCTGATGGTGAAGAGACAGTGTCGGATAGATTTCCTCTTGAACAATGAAGAGGTCAGATTTTGGCCTGAAAGGTAATTCTACTCTCATAGCCCCGGTTACAATGCTGCGAGAGGACAGAGCCTCAGTGCAGCTGATATGGATTTTCGATAGTGCAGAAAGACTTTGGATAACTTGGGTTTTCAATACATTTTGGTTACTGCTAATAAGGATTTTGAAACTTAAGCATGCCTTGATAGTGCCATATATATTAGTTCAGTAAAGTTGATTGGGCAAGTTTGTTTTGAAGTCGTGCCAAACGTGAGATCATAAGGGGTATTTACAATGTGTTAAACACATCTGAAGCTTGACATGTCTAAATCTTGCGATGAACATTACAGCAGCAGTAGCACTAAACATCATGAGAAGCTGCAAGTGTTTTAGTATGGCATATAAAGGAGTGTAAATAATGCACAGGTTCATGTTGTCGATATTTTCACAGGATGTAGCCAAGCAAACAGGGACGCACCTGCAGGGCAGCTGTAGTCCTAATACCACATATACAGATCTACTATCTGATCACTTGCCTCAAACAATGGTGCTTTGACCTCAGCAATAACAAGTGTAAAATCAGACATTTAAAAGTGACAACTTTTAAATTATCTTGGTGGGTTTCAAGCATTCACACACAAGTTACACAAAATAAATCTATCCTCAATTTACAATGAAAATTCATTACCGATTTCAACCATGTGAAGGAGTCAAAAAAAGTTATTACAATCCCTTTCCTCTCAACAGCGACACTATGGATGAAGAAATTAAACAGTAACAGAAAATACAGCTGTGAATACACTTACTTCAAGCAGTGGAATATGATGCGAAACCTACATTTTGATCGATACGTTCAAATACAAATCGTTCATGTACAATTTTCTTTTACTAGGGATCGAGATACAGAAAGAAAAAAAAGGAAAACAAGCCATCACGTGAAATGGATAGAAGAATATTAAATGCTGATAAACCTTTTATAAAGGGAACGTGTGTGTAACTTCACCAGTTAAGGTAAACTGATATCTTGTCAGTTGTTTTTAGGTTGAATTATGATTATAACCTAATCACCAAACTGAAACTGGGGATGATTCTCAAGCGTTAAGGAGACTGTGACGTTAATGCCTCAGCATAGTTTGATTTCTACAACATTTTAATGACATAGATGTTAAGTAACTAATTTTAAAGAAAAAAGTGTCGTTGAACATTACATACATTTCCAAGACCACAGTTCATAATAACTGTTCCTCAAATTTTGCCAGTGTGGCTGTGATACCAAAGTTGGATGTATTATTTATATTCCCCAAATATAGAGAAAAACACTGAAGCATATACTGTACAATAATCTTGTAGTGTCAGTCCATGTTTAGCAGATATGTAGTAACGTTTAAACCAGTTTTTGACAGAACAGTATCCACATCAAGCTCCCTCGCTCTGTGCATATAGATATTTATATCTTCACTATGTATATACACATACTCACACACATATATATATATATATACACATATGTACTCTTTCAAAAGGAAAGAAAAGCTGTGGTTCCATTGTAACAGATGACAGAGTAACTAAAAATACAGCAACATTCCTGTTCAGGTCAAAACACATCTTACAGCCAATCAAAACAAAAATCATAAAATAAATGCAATGAACATCAGTGCTTGTACTTGCTGGTACTTGTTTTACAGCATTGGCCAAAACAAAAGTAACAGCTGCTAATTCCTTGATCAGCTTGCCTTGTAAGTTTTCTGGGAACACTTTCTGAAAATAGTCGGACACCAGCTCTGTGTCACACACTGCTCCGCTCAGAGGGACGGATCAGTTCAGAGAGGAAAACATTGTTGGCTTAAGGACATCGCCACGTCCATTGAATGAGACTATTTACATTATGAGAGGACAACATCGAAAGCAACTCCCACTTTATCCATTTAGGCCTAATGCTGCTCTGAGAACAAAAATAGACTTATATTTCTCTTTCTCCACTTCTCCACACATTTCTTTTTTTTCATATCAAAACTCACCCTTCTGTCTGTATAATACACATATACATATTCACCGTAGCAACAGACTGAAGACTGAAACTGACACGTGCTCCTTAAGCATGAAGCTAGTTTTTGCAATTTTTAATATGGCACCGACGATTAACTAATATTGCACAGTGCCGGCAGCATGCTGCTTTAACGGGTGTCTGTGGTTTTTAAGTGAGCAAAGCTGGGGATAAATACAACAGCTCTGAGCTCTTTCAAAATAAACTTACAGTATCTTATAATTAATGAAATACTCTTACTGTCTTGTGTTTTGTAGAGTCCTGTGCAACAACGTGTTCTGTAAATAAAAGGACAATGTCTGCTTGAAATAACAACACGCTGGATGTGAGAGGAGTCAAAATTTCATGACATCAATGATGGTTATATTCATTTCATATATGTATGTGAATTTAACCAAGAGCAGTTCATTCTAAGTTGTGTCTTTCTGTTATTTAAGTGCAATTACAGGTCAAAATTCATTTTTAGGGTTAAGTCTCATTGATGAATATTGAAGAAGACCAGTTTGTGTTTGCTAGCGTGACACTAAGAGTCAGAGTGAGATCAGGTCTTATTGGCTGATCCCGATGAGCGTCGCAGCTTCATGGACATGCGGCTCTTGCTAGTCCGAGGAGACATGGGGGACGCAGAGTCGCTCCCTGCCTCCCCAAGAGCTGGACTTTCTCCCCGAAGAATCTCTAGGCAGGAGCCTGAGGACGAGGAGGGATGAGGAGGGACGAGGGAGCAAGAGACAAGGATGAATTGATGGGAAAAAGAGAGGATGGGAACAACAGGAGACAAGGTTGAAGGGACAAATTTTAATATACATTATGCCGCAGTATGTTTGACTGAGCTAAAATGTAAAGACAACAGACAGACAGACAGACAGACAGACAGACAATATCTATAAACTGAGTTTGTATTCTACACTCGGTTATTTCTAGTTCCTTTAAAACTACAGAACAATGTTATGACTTGAACACTATGACAGACAATAGAGTCTGAGTGAAGTTCACTGGTACTAAATGTTAAAGGTTTATTTAAAAACTACATACATGGACTTGCTTAACACCTGCCATATGCTAAATATAACAGCAGGAGAAGCAACACATGCCCGGCAAACTGTGACAACACAACAGCAAAGCGCTAATGTAAGACAAACTGCTCGCTGTATTTCTTAGTCTCTCTTTTGAAGCTGAGAGTCATATAAAACACTGTGACACATACGTCTCATCCATCACAGAGGGTTTTAATCAGAAGGAGAGCAGAGAAAAGGAATGTGGCCCAATAGCATTCTATCTATAAAGCATACCATTCACAGCTAGCATGAAGGACCTTCTGCTTCAGCCCTTTGCCCTTCACCCTGAGCAAGTTCAAGCTGTCTATTGGTTTAGGGACCATCAGATACATAACGCTATGCTCCTCTGAATAGAGGAGGAGCGGGAAAGAAAGGAAGGATGAGAATGAAGGACAGGGACAAAAAGAAGGAAGTCATGAAGATACAGGAAAAAAGGAAAAATAACATGAAGGGGAAGGGAGGAAAGGAAACATAAGCAGAAAAGGAGGAAAAAAGGAGGAAAGAGAAAATATACAGGGAGGACAGGGTGAAGGAACAGTTCAGGAGAGTGAGGGGGGGAGAGTCGCAGATTAAAAGAAAAACAGAAAGAAAACATAAAAATGAGTAAGACAAAAGAAAAAAAGTTTGCCACATATGCAAAACAACACATTCAACAGACAGAATGAAAACAAAGAAAAGACACAGATTGACAAACACACAAAATGCTTAGATGATGCAACTAAACATTTACCTGACACTGTTTTAATGTTGAATTTGCTTACTCTCACCATGAAGTGATTCATTAGAACAGAACAATACAAACAACTGAACCAAAGAATAATGTTAGTTCAGGCTTATGCATTTAGACACTGTGTGTGTAAATATATCTTACTTACCAACGTTTATGTGTGTGTGTGTGTGTGTGTGTGTGTGTGTGTTAGACAGAAGGTGTTACAGTGCAAGAGCACCAAATCCCAGCGGAGAGGAGAGTACAAAAAGTTAGAGGTGAAGTTTCACCAGGTCGGTGCAAAATTGCAGGTGAACAGAACAAACAGGAAAACCGCTGTGTATGTCAGGTTGTGATGAAAAAAGGATTTGTCACTTTCAGTTTGGTATGGGCAATAGTGATTCTCATTGCAGCGCATTGATATCAGGGAAAAAGCCCCCCCACCCCCAAAAAAGGAAGACTTTTCCTTTTTAGCCTGTAGTGTAATTCTTCACTCAGGACTTGGTAGAGAACAAAACCGAGCTCAAAGAAAGGTGAATGTTGGACTTACACTCAGGACATACAGGACACAAACATCTGTCCAATAAAAAGACAGTGTAAAATGGCAACTGTTAATTGCTAACATGGTTGCCATAACAACCTTACAAGGTGACAACATGTAGTGTTAGCTTTGTAGAGTCTGCTGCCCCCAAGTGACATGAAAATCAATGAATGCTGGTTGAAAATAATCACAGCAATGACAAAGAAGCAGCTTTAGATCTGTTCAACTGGTCTTTAGTCAATGTGCTGTGTTCTCAATGGGCATTGTTCCATACTTCCAGATCCCTTGTGGGCCAGTTAGCTCGGTCTAAATGAGCTGAGACATAAAGTAGAGGGGCGAGGAGGATGGGACTGCTACTACTGTGGGAGAATTTCTTTGTTCCTGTAGATAAAGCAGCATCATGGAAATACTATGAATTTAAGGAATTTTATACCAAACTGCACATACAGATGAGCTGAAAGTGACAGTTCCTTTTAAAGAGGACAGTTGATATCAACACATGCAGACTGGCTTCAATTGTGGAAGATGCAGAAGAGATGTGAACACAGAAGGGCAGTGGAATCGGAGGAGAGCATTTATGTTAGGCTGAAACGTTAAAACAGGGCATGTCGATCACTTAACAAGGCTTACCTTGTAACTATAGGCAAGTGAGACATAACGATCTGAAGGAGGGGGACACAAGGAAAAACAAGACAAAATAAAGAAAAACAACGAAAAAATTATGTTTAAATGAAAAGGATAAAAAATAAAATCAAAATTTAATAATTGAACAGAGAAATAATGAAACAAAATTAAATTAAATAAAAAAAACAGAAAGAGAGAAGAATGTTTGATCACTGTGCTGTTAAGTGAGGGGAACCTGTCAGTTAATCTAAGGAGGGGATAAAGAGGGAGAGAGCGAGAAAGAGAGAGAGAGAGAGAGAGCAAAATAAGGAGAGAGTGATGTGAAGGGGGGGAAGTGCTGCTGGAATTTCAGCAGGGTTTATTTCAGAGCACAGGAATATTATTATCAAAACATTGAATTCTGAGTAGGACACACACAATAGGACTAATATAAATAGAGGTGACCATGTGAAGCTATTATATCTAGATTAACCTTTTGATCATGTGCTCTGAAATGGCATTTGGGGCTGAACAACATACCAGCAGCACTGTACGGAGCTGACATCTAAATACTATGACATATTTTGAAAGAACATTTGAGGAGAGCAGGAGTGTATCATACTCTGCTGGATGTCATTCAGCCTCAAAGCAGGTTGATCACTCACACGTACAGTTATTAATGTTATTAGATACAAACACTGGTGAGATTTGGAGTGGTGGGCAGAGAAAAACCTCAGGTATCTTAATAACCATGATGTTTCAGTAGGAATGTAAAAAAAAAAGTTGTATACACTAACAAAAACACAAAAGCAAAGGTCGGGGTCGACAGGAAGGACCTGCCAACCACTGAACAGAGTTTGAGCGAGCCAGAGTGTCCAATGCTCATCAGCAGTCTAATCAAACTGTAACAGCTAACTGAATATTTAATGGTAAATACAGCCATAGACAGAATTTGATTCAGGTTGATGATGAACAGAATTCAGCTGTGTTCACTTACAACTGTTGTTTGAATATGCAGTTGAGAGCTTCCCTTGTTACCATAACTTATACTAAAATAAAGTTAATGTGAGGTAACAGGATAAACAACATTTAAGTCTTATATCAGAGTTCATTGTGTTACAGGCTTGAAATAATCTGTTTGCTAAGTCCTTCTGTGTACAGGTTAAAAAGTATGTATGTGTATTAAATGTATTAATACAAAGGCACATTATCGACACAGTAAGTATTGGCGACAGGCTTATTCTCATTACATGCTACATCAGAACACTAATATGTGATATTCTTTTGAGCTATGTACTAAAATAAGAAAATAAATTATTGTAAAGAACAGTGAAACTGGAATGGTAACATGTGAGTCATACATTAGAATATACATCTCATGATCAGGGGCTGATCAGATAGCAGTTAATGCCACAGAGACACTCTGGAGACAGAAGAAAGCTGAGCACAGCTTTAGAAAACAGAACTCATTAGCTCCGCATCACACTGCATTGCCATTGTCTGTGTGTGTGCGTGTGTGTGTGCAGAAGACATTTTTTTTCCCGATATGCTTTAAATAGAAACTCAGCTTGCCTTTGTTGTTTGAATCAAAAATATATAGTGAATAATTAATCCGGTTAATCCATGCAAGTAAATGAACGCTCCATCATAAGGAGCTGAACCAAGTTGTTTTAGTTGCCCATTCTCAGCCGCTGCGACAATAAAACAAGTGCACCAGTCGTAAAAGTAAAGAACATTTCACAGAGTGAACGATCAGATCTTACCTGTGTCTGACGGCAGGTGAGTGCACGGAGCAGGACTGTAAACTCGAGCTGCATAATCCTCAAACGTGGTTGGTTCCTGGTGGTTCTGCACGATGGTTTCCAAGTATCGAGCTCGCTCCTCATAACTGAGGTCAGAGGTCAAGGTCCAACAAATTCTCTCTGCTCAACAACAACAACAAACTATTTCAAACAACAAATTATTTCAGAAAACAAATCAGTTGTATTTTTAAGTTGTATTTTTTGAAAAATCCTCAGTCTGGTTACTCAAAACCACAGAGGATAATAACAATAAAATAAAAAATACAGAAAATGATCAATTTTTCAGTTTAATGTATAGGCCAGTGAGAATAGAGAGAACACATCAACCAGGAAAACTAAAATGAAACTCAAGCCAGTTCATCACTTGTCACTGCAGCTTTTAGCGCTGAATTCAAAGATTGGTGGAGGGATTCAGCAGAGAGCAGACAAAATGGAAACCAGGACTTCAACTGTCCATCTATTAGAGATAACCTCATTGATGAAATGACATTTACCCTCTCTTCCTTAGCCGTGCTCATACATCCAACCATAATGTCAGCCATATGCAGCACGCACACACACAAACACACATTCAGCCACACATACGTGCACATGTATGCACACCCGCGGGCACAAATGCACACACGCACAAACACACACTCCCAATATTCCCATTTCCAATAACAGAGAATTTTCAATGAGCGTGTTTATGTGTGTGTCTATATTTGATAAGGCTGGTTATGAACAGGCCCAATGTGTGTATGTAAGTGCATGTGTCCCCGTTAGAGTGTGTGATGGGATTAAGCCAATGCATCTTCAGAATGAAATCTATGTGTTTGTACTTGTGTGTGTGTGTGTGTGTGTGTGTGTATTTGTGTGCACGTGTTGTGAATGGGTCAGCCGTCTGTAATCGTGCCCATGGGTTTTCTATTGGGTTAGAGAGCCAGAGTATGGGCCTCAAAAGGAGAAAGATACAGGTCTAATGGTAACTGATCCAGTTAGAGACAATGATAATAACAACAATATGGCTCCTTTAAAGTGGAGGGACAGACTACACTGGCAGAAAGGAGAGAGGAGGAGAGTGGAGACTGGGGTTGAAAAAAGGAAAAAGCTGGAAAAACACAGAAAGAAACTTCACTGAACTTAAGACAGGTGATGTCAGTTACACTGAAATTATGCTAACTTGATTTTTAAAAAAAACAGTTGTTTGAAAACAACTTAAACTGATGGTGAAATCATTCTGACACAGGCGAGGAAATAAGATGGAACGGAGGTGGGAAAGAGACAATGATGAGCCCCGAGGTGCAAAGAAAGCAAGATGCTTGGGGAGGAAGAGAACTTGTAAAAAAAAAAAAAAGATGGGGAGAAACTGCAAGGGTGAAGAGGAAGAAGGGTGAGTATACCACACAGTCGTGGAGGAAGTAAGACGGGGAGGACAGAGGGTGAGACGCCGAGGAGGATATTTAAGTAACAGCATGATTTGGTGTGTGGTGAGAGCTGAGAGAAGAGCAGCAGTCTCACACTCACACTGTCTCTCTCTCGCGCTCACACACACACACACACACACACACACACACACAGAGTGTCAGAGTAAGTGTCTCTCACACCGAGTCACTGTGATTCTCACCGTTAGCCCTTTCCTGCTTCCAGCTCCCCTGCCTCGCACTTTCCCCTCTGGTGAATGAATGTGTGTGTGTGTGCGTGTGTGTATGTGTGGACGGGGGGGGTGTTGCAGTAATGTAATTAGCAACTAAATTAGAAGTATTATTTTTTCCTCCAAACAACACATACTTGTCTCTATTTCATGTTTTAATTGATGTTTGGCTGCGTGAGGCAGCAGCTAGAACAATAATGATAGAGATAAAGATAAGATAAGATAAAGATGAAGAGCATAGACAGACGTATAAAACGCCAGTGTTGGGTCGTTTCTGAGAAAGTGGACAGGTTTCATTTCAAGGAGGCCTGCAGGAAAGAAAGAAGTCTGTAGCAACAGGGAAACTGAGAGTGAGAGAGAGAGAGAGAGAGAATGAGAAGAAATAAATACACAGACATGGTATCACTGCTGAGATAAATGACAGAAGCATCACTTTCTGTCTGCCGCCGCTATCTATCTGTCTCACCCTCTTTCTTCTGCACAGTGAGGGTTTCTGCCTGTGTCTTATGTCACCGTGTCACAAACACCACCCTCCACTGACAAGTGACAACATCAGCAGGAGACAAATGCACTGTGATTTAAAACTCGCACTTGAGCAACACTATCGTCTGAGTAGCTGGTACCAAAATCTCCTGCGCATAAACACTTATTTTGTCACATACATTTTTCTGAAATTGAAACATCAATTTTTCCATGCTGGACAAGAAAAACAGAAGCATTTTGCAATATGTCCACCTTTTCAACCAAGTGTTTCCACTCGACAACTGAAATTTCTTTAAAAAAAATTGCTCCAATTGGTGCAACAGAACTAATGTGTAACGGGAACCGAGGGAACTGTCTGTCAAGCACAGTCTACGTATATCAACACAAGCTGCATCACTCCCTCATAACCGTTCAGCATTTCACTCTCTGTAAAGTCATTATGAATCATCATCATTTTGTGTTATCACAGACAGGGGAGGAGATGTACAACTGTAATTTCTGAACTTATACAAAGTGAAGCAAATTATTGTGGGACTCTACATAGTATATCGCATTTACGGTGCTTTTTAATGGAGCATATATTACAAGTTGAAGTGAAATAGTGGTGGGTAAATATAGTAATTTTTTGTGCTTTTATTCTACTATGTTTGCTTATGTTTTTTGTGGTTACCATACATTTTACTTATTTGAAACGGGAAAAAAACAATTCTTAACATTGGAAATACATTTTTGATCATTAACATTAACATATTTAGTTATGATTATTTATTATTATCATTTATTGATTATTTTATCTGTGTTCCTGCTGTCTGCCTGTAATGTTTTTTTGGGATGGCCTGTCTGTGTTAAACATACCATACAAATAAGGTTACTATTGGTATTAAAGGAGCAGAAACTAGTGAGAGGTCAGAGAAAATAGACCTGCGCTACGTTCACACATCTCTGCCTCCATCCAAATGGCAGTTCTCCATGAAATCTAGTGTAATTGAATTTCAGATGGCTCCTCTTATTAAGTCATTAGTAGCAAAATATCTCTCTTTTGGAGAGAAAGGGAAAGAAAGAGGGAAAATTATGAGGAGAGAAAGGGGGAAAATGCTGGTGAGGGAGAAAAAGGAGAAAGGCACACAGACAGAGAGAGGGGCTGATAAAAAGCCTCTTTTGTGTTGAGTTAGAGACTCATTTTCTTGTGCATGTCTGAAAAGAGAGGATGGAGTGAAGTATTAGTGCTCTCTCTCTCTCCATTTCAGCGTTTTCTCTCCCTCTCTCTCCTGCAGTGTAGTTCATTGTGGTGGTGTTCCACTACTGCAATCACTTGAGACTGAGGGAGGCCAGAGGAGAGGAAGCGAGAGGAGGGGAAAGGGAGCTTGTTAGCGCATTAGGAGCTTGGCCCACTGCTGGGGTGTGTGTGTGTGTGGGGCACAATGTTTGTATGTAAGAGTGTGAGTCTGCACATAGAATATGGTGTGAATATACAGTGAATATGCATGTGTGAAAGTACAGAAGCCGCTGTGCGTTCAGCCACACTGTTTTCTGACAACCTTATGAGGACTCATTTGCTATGTTTTCTTTTTTTCTCTTTGTTATTTACATGTTCTTAGAGATACATTTTACGCATGCTATGTACAAACCAACAATCTAGAATGAATATGCCAAATAAACCAGCGAAGGATTTGTATCCTTTCCTCTGTCAATTTTGAATGACTTCTGTATCTGCCGTGACATGTGTCTTCAGCAACGACACAGTTTGAATATGCAGGAAACAATATCACCATCAACTGACTGAATGTGATTTCAAAACTTGTACACTTTGGAAGCTGGCTGAACGTTGTCTGCTGCTGCCTGTGTGTTAGCAAGATCACTCGAAAACTACTGAACGGATTTCAATGGAATTGTCTGGAGGGTTCCTTAACCTTTGTCTCATTTATGATCCTAACTCTCTCACTGGGATACACTCACATGGATCCCTTTTAACAAATAATATACAGCAACCTATCAGAGTCATTGTTACGCTCATATGTAGACATTGTACTTACAGTGAAAGGATTTCATTGACAGCAGCTAAGTAGTGGTGAAGGAGTAGATCAATAGTCTTTAAGTGAGAGTCCTCGCTACTGTTCAAGTGGACCTGCTGGGTGAAGCAGCGGAGCATATAATGTCCAACATTATCTTTGTATCATCAGTCCCGCTGTCAACAAAGATTAGAGTAACATAAAAATCTTGGAATAACATTTGCAGCTTCTAGTGCTGGTGAGATAAATTGGACTGTAATTTATATCACACAGGGTCCTAAATATTATAATTAATTAAATATTAATTATATAATTTACATAAGTGCTGCGTGATCTTATTGGACCTAAAATGTGATTCAGTTACAATATAATTAAGTTCCTTCAATCAATAGGTGCATTATGTAGAATGGTGATGGATTAGATTCATGTAAAATCATCTGAAACTATGAACTGTGTTTTTGTTTTTTATTAATACTTTACTTTATCTACAAAGTATTCTTTTATACTGTTAAACTGTGGTACTCACTATCAGACAATGTAATTATTAGGGGGCATTCAAAGTATGAAAGAGTTGGGTGGGCAGCTCTGTAGTACAAACAGGAAATGTCAAAAGTATTTAAGATTAGTTTTAAAAAATACTGTCTAGATGTCTGCTGTTAAATCCAAGGAAATAAAATACATCAGGTAGGTTTGGGCATGTTGGCCAAAAAAATACACTTGAGTATGATTAGAATGAATTATTCTTCTGTAAAATGCAAAAGCTTTAACACTATGTATGCAAAGCTGTCAAAATGAAGCATACTCGGAATAGCAGGTTTTCTCTGCAAGGTATCAAACATCCACTTTAATAATCAATTATAGAAGATATGAAGCAGAAAAAGCTGCACATGACTTTATCTCCCATTGTGTGTATTTCCTGACAAGACCTCAGCTGGTGAGCTGACATTAGCTACCCGGCAGATATAGACAGAGTGAACTAAACAGAATCCTCACTGTTCTGTCAATTCCTGTGGTTTCACCTCTAGAAACTAAGAAGATAATACCTCATCAACACACACAGACCACGAGACGTACTTTTCCAGCCCTTTCCTCTCAGGTGCCATCGTCAAACTGGCAATGAGACCCACAATCTGGAGTCATAACAGTCAACTGCAGTGTGTGTGAATGTATTGTGGCTAATTCCAACATCGTTAACAGCACTATCAAGACAAAGACAACAAATGTAGCCAGCTATCATCTGTATTAGTGTAACGTAACAAACCCTTGCATACATTAAATGTTCAATTAATGATAAATTATTTTATGATACAGCATCCAGCTCTGTCATTACCTACATATTTACAATTACATACAACACAGTGAAGTTTGCTTTTACATAATGCCAATCCTTATGAATATTGGAAATTGTCCTCATGGCTTTTTTTCTTCACATCTCCAAATATCGTGAACATGATGTCATTAAGAGTGGACAGTCCTGTCATGTTTATGAGCATGGCTCCTCTCTGATGCTCCTTTACTGACAAATGAATAAAATGATGAGAGTTAGAGGAGCCAGCGCAGCTTTCACTGGCCAGTGTTAACTAATCCTGTACTTCAAGATTTTATGAATGACTTCCTTTGGCCACACGAGTGACCGAATCTCACAATCATTCAACATCTGTGACTGTGAAGCAG
This sequence comes from Trinectes maculatus, assembly GCA_016785345.1. NCBI lineage: Eukaryota > Metazoa > Chordata > Actinopteri > Pleuronectiformes > Achiridae > Trinectes > Trinectes maculatus. Next base: position 367,541 of record JAFBJQ010003275.1, read on the forward strand.
CACACACTTTCCAATGAGAGAAAAGCAGAAATGTTATGTATGAGTTTTATGGCAAATGGCTGATTTTAAAAAGGGCAAAATTTTAGTTAAATTGATGACAATAATAGTACTGCTCGGCACTGCTAATTTTCTATGGCAGACAAATCTTCCAGAACACACACACACACACACACACACACACACACACACACACACACACACACACACCAAACCTATCTGTCCTCTCCACCCGAGGCATTGGAACAGACAACAGAGAGAAGGACATCAGAGGGATAATACAATTGGAAAAGCTTTGCAGCGTGTAATGATAAACCTGTGCGTGTATGTGTGTGTGTCCATGCCCAAAGGAACAAGCTAATGGGTTTATATCTTTCTGTGATGGCAATGATATGGAGGATTTGTGATTTCATTATGTGTGTGTGTGTCCACGTACGCCAAAGATGAGGGCAAAGATAGGTTGTTCTAATGCACTACTTATTGTTGGAGCCTGATGTGCACGGACATCGCACAAACACGAACCCCCCCACACACACTTGCACAATTGTATTTACCCCTATTCATCTGCTCTTTAACCCAATACAAAAACAAAGACCAAGAAGAAAAACAGACATGATACATTAATTGGCCCCTTGTCACCCCGCTATTTCACCCTTTGACGTGTATGTGTGGGTGTACAGACACACACGCACGCACACACACACACCCTCACCTCCTCCATGTCACCACTGGGGAGCCCTAAAGCTGCCAGTGCAATTACAAGCTTTATTTAACAGACACAGGCACACACACACAAACACACCATGGTGCAGAAAGGCACAGTATGCACACACAAGATGGGTGTTGGTGATCGTCACTGAGGCCATAATAATAATTCTCTGATTAGGAGGATGGATCCATCTCTGCAGGCTCTAACAACAGTTAGACAATATTCACCACACACATACACACACACATATATGTTGACAGAGATATGAATTCTAATTATATGTATATGAGATGAACAAAAAAAACGTATTCCTGGCAACTCAGATGTTTGCTACAGATGTTTGCACTAAGGACATTTAACCTGTTCAAAAAAGTGTCTTGAATTTATTTTTGAAAAATTATTTTAAATTGTACAGCACAAATCAAAACACTAAGATAAAATGAAAAAATTCCTTGACTAATTTAACTGATTTTAGAAAACGATTATTGATATTTTTGATGTCTGTACATGATTCACTGCTATAAAAATGTACCTATTAATTGCACATTTGTACATTTGTACATTAAATAATACTTCTCATGTAAAGTTTAAAGACAGATGATTAAATGAGCGTGTGAGTAATGACTGAGTGTGAGGGCAGGAATTTATTTTTTGCATGAGATAAAATACAGTAATTAAACACTACTATATCAAGAGACACAAAATTGCTGAATGTAATTTAAAAAATAATTTAACACGAATGTATCATTTACTTGACTATAGAAAATACGAGGAAAAATAGAGCTAACTGTTTCTGTGTATTAGACCTGCAAAATAACACGGTACAATTTGATTTCAATAACAAAAATGTCAACAATTTATCAAAAATTACACTGACACGTCAACAGAGTGCTTCAAAATGCCACATATTAGCCAATTAATCAGCCAACCAATCAACTGATCTATCACTATGTGAGAGATGCACATTAATAATAATGTGCTGTTCAGAAACAAATCCTTAATTATTCATACACACAGCTACTCTGTGCCTTTGGAAACTGTTCTCTTGGCCCAAGTGAAGGTAGCTCTCAAAGCACAGGGCACTCACTTTGCTGTGCTCAACTTAGTCATCGTCTTGGTCATCTGTGACACCCTGGCCTGAATCTTAAACACCTTGTCACGTAAAAGAAAAATTACATTTGCACACCCTGGCACAAAGTGCATTCACTGACACTGACTGACTGACACACTGACACACACACACACACACACACACACACACACACACACACACACACACACACACACACACACACAGCAGATTAGCTTGTTTACCAGTCAGAGGGGGGTCTGGTCCAACATGGTGTGATCAAGCCACTGATGGCTACAACTCATGTGTCTGCACAGCTCTCTGTGATGTGGCGCGTGTGTGAGCACACAAAAACACACTACCTCTACCACCTCTTGTTTTTTCCTTGTGGTTTTTGGATTTTAGTTTTGGCTTGTTTTCTGGACAATAAACTATAGCTTCACGTCAACCTGCCTAACCTGACATCTGTAACGTGTATAATTTCATAATGCGCTGGATTTCTAATGATCAACGTGCCAATAATTCAAGAGCTTGTCAAAAAGATGGATATCCTGAGACCATCTCACACACTGGGTTTGTGTACCACGTGCACACACACACGCACGCACGCACACACACTCACACATATATACTTTTCCCAAAGGAGCAGTGGAGGAGATTAGCCATGACCCCTCCTCCTCACCCTTTTCTTTTCACTTCCTCCCTGTACACAATAGGAAACAATTAACAACCCCCACTGCATGTGTTCAAACAAAGACTCATTTTAAACTCTTTACCCTTTACCATCAGTCCTACAAAGACCTTTAACCTTATCCTTATCGTACATTCAAACCTTAACAACCGTCGAACACCACTTATCATGTGGCGCTGACTGGCTGGCAATTTGCTGCTCACGAAGTACTGAGATTTCAACAATGCTTCCATTCTTTAATTATGGCCTTATGATTATTTGTTATTATTTATCACTAAATAAATGTAATTTCTAAACTTGCAACGCCACCAAACACGGGGCCGATGTTTGGTGGCGGAATACTAGTGCTCTGGTGATATAGTTGAAAGATTAGATGACCACATTGCAGCATCTGCAATCACAAGATGTCTTTAATTTGTAAGGCTTTGCCCTCACCTTCCTACCATGGTGAGGAACACACACTCCATGTCACTCACAGCAGACTGTAGCCTTAGTGGGACAATAGGCTCAATTGTGGGAGCTGGCATAAAGAAGGCAGGCAGGCCGCTAGGTGTTTGGCTGCTCTTAGTGTGTGAGGATAATAGCACTACATGCCCAGAGCTGCCATCATTTTACTGAGAACACAGTGTGAAATAGAGGGAAAGGCAGTGACACACACACAGAGAAAACACACACACACAAACACAGCATCGCTATCATGCTGAGCCATATGCTGACCCCAGCCTCAGTGCAGCTATCTCTGCCAATCAACTACTACAGGGGACTACCACACTAGCTCTAATCCTGAGAGAGAAATGTATACAAACATACACACAAAAACAACATAAACACAATGAAATGCACAAATGTAAATGGCAGAGTGTATACATCTGAAATATTCATCCACGTACAAACACTTGGCACTGTGTGTGTATGTGTGTGTGTGTGAATGTGTGTGTGTGTGTGTGTGTAGCAGCTTAGTATCTCTCCAACATTGTTCTCTAAAACCACAATCATCCAAGAGCAGACAGAGGAGGAAAATCACAGCATAGTCTTTCACGCACGCACACTACAAACCAGCTGAATGTACAGTGAGTCAGTGACAAATAGGACTGGATATCGCTGCTGATCTTCTCCTTTAATTCAGTCATTTTGATTTGATTCTCTGTGATTTATTTAAGTCAAGTAGATACCAATGTGGCATAAAGTGCTTATCAGGATTTATCATGGGAACCTGAATTTCTGAGCAACACATCTGGTTCCTTAAAAAAACAGTGCGCATAGGCCAAACATAAGGATCAATTGTAAACACTGGTCTGGAAGTGGATGAAGGATTTATTTTAGACAGACAGATGGAGCTATCATTTACACATCAAGCATCCCCAACTGAACCTTCTAACTTCCAACAAGTCACCACTAACAACATATACAATTCAATGCAGATGGAAATGCTCTTTGAGAAAAATCGATTGAGCAGCTGGAGCAGAATGAGCTTAGTTAACTGAGCCATACTTTAAATAAAGAAAATGCAGGGCAGCAGAACTGACACATTTAACATCTACATTTCAATGCAAACGTCAGGACACCCCCAGAGCAATGACACGTTCTGTAGAGTTTTGACATAACCAGTGAAACTGCAGCAGCCACCCATTAAAAACAAGCCTTTCTTGAATTGCAATAATTTAAGCAATATCACTGGTTCTAGCCCTTACTGAAAATGTTGTGATACATTAAACTCCTGAAGGCTGAAACTCAGCATTAAATGAAAACAACAGCATGTAGCCACCTTGAAGATAATTCCAGTCTGAGTGTATTTATTATAACATGCTCTTCCAGTCTGAATCGCTTGTCAGAGAAACAAATTTGGAAGTGCAGAATTTGATTGAATCTGTTGGCACTTACATTGACACCAATATATCACTCAGCAATATGCTCCTTACTTTTCTCTGGTCTAATCAGTGAGAACCAGGAGTGGGATGCTACAGGAAAAATTAGATGACAGCTCAGCTTCAAATCAAGAATAATGACAACAGTAGTAGTACAATGATAATAATAATAATTGGATCACTGGGTCAAAAAGCTTAAAATCAAGCGTGCAGTGCATTTCACTGTAACATGTGTTAATACAGAAAGGGCCGCAGGATGAGGACCGGCTTCATCTGCTCCAGAGTCTTGGACTGCTTTTCTCCCTGCAATGAGCTGATACGTGAGATAGAGCTGTGCTTACACACAGCTGCCCCAGCAGCCTGGCACTCTGTCTATCTCTCTCTCTCTGTGTGTGTGTGGATGGCTCTAGTAATGGTGAATGAAAGATCAGAGAGAGAGAGAGAGAGAGAGAGAGAGAGAGAGAGAGAGAGAGAAGGCAGATGGACCACCCTGAGGGCCAGGAGAGAGTGGGAGAAGACAATGAGTGAGTGAGAGAGAGAGAGGGGTGGGGGGATGCCAGCTAAACACTTCGCCATGCCAACCTTCTTTCTAACCATCTCTTTCCCTATGTGCTTGTGTGTTGTCCTCTGTGAGGACACTTGATATTATAGGGCAGCACTCACAGAAACACAGAAGACACAGCCACACATCCTGATGTTGCACAAGAGGTGCCTCGCACACATGGACATCTATCGCTCATGTGCCGCACATGCACTAACGTCAAGAAAAACTAACCCACTAGCTACACATCATGTATATCCGGGAAGGTGTGAGGCAGAGCCACTTTGGATCAGACTTGTGTCAGTCACTGTTTTAAGTGAAGCGAAAGTTCACTTGCCATCTAACATATCCCAGACCCTGACATGTGAGATTATTCGGATCTTTGAAATGTTCTGCTTCATCTGCGGGTGGTCTACTGACATTGTGTTGGGACAAATTAGTTTTTGGTGGGCTGCTTAAGTCTGGATGATTTATGTGAAACAGGCCATGTACAGAGAATGATTTACAATTCAAAGGTCTTTAACTGTCCATTTGTCTGTTTGGTATGTCTCTGTGACATTATAAAACACAGATCAACTATATGAAGATAGAGTAAAGAAAAAAAGGTAAAACCAGACAATATGTCAGCGATAGAAGAGAGTGAGATGCCCTGAGATGAGGGAGTTAGAGAGACAGAAGAGCAAATACAGGGACAGAATTAGACAGGGACATAGAGAAATGATGATAAGGGGCACAGAGTGACACAAGACATGAGCAGGAAAAGATGAGAGCACAACAAGACCAACAAGACACAAAGGGATGCTATGGTTGAGATTCAGAGGCAGAAAGGAACAAAAAGAAGGTGTAACAGTAGTAAAGGGCATAGTTGGGAGGGAGAGGTGGGGAGACAGAAGACAAGAGGAGAGGCGTGTGTGTATAGGAGAGAGATGGGGAGTCAATAATGACTGATTACTGTAATTCAGCCTGTCAGAGACATTGAACTGCTGCTACCACCAATCAATACACACCAGGACACTCTCAGACACACACAAACACCTCCAAACGCAAAACTGCAACGCACGTGTGTCATCTGGCATCTGTCGCAAACACATTAGGCCCTGTACATGGATGTGCACAAAAAATTGTAGCAAAGCGTGCAAACAGAACTACAGAGCTGTGTACATGTCTGCACACTTACTCACGGTGGATGGAGTTACACAAAATGCATACACGAGTTGGAACATGCATATATGTGCAGGAAAGAGCACGTGCACACTGAAACATAATGGGGTTTAGGAGGTATTACATATGAGCTAGAGCCCCAAACTAAGAAATCTCTAACAGTTTCTGCCTCACTGGGTGGACGCGGCAGAGCAAAACGGCTCCTTAAACCTTCCCCCACTTTTTCTACATTCTGCGCTATCATCACCTCCAACACTCATATTATTGCTCTGAGAGGAGAAAAGGGGGGAAGCAAGCTGAGCCAGACAAAACCTGAGAGTAAAAAAAGTTGGACGCAAGGGGAGAGAAATAAAAGAGATTAAGTACTATAGGCAAATTGAGAGTGATGAGGTAGATGGTGGTGAAGGACGTTAGAGAGGGATGAAAGACAAGGTTAAGGAACAGAGGAGAAAGCACAGACACCAAGAGGAGGCTTCAGACATGGGTCGTATAGAAGGAAAAAGCAGTCAAAGAGACATGATATGTGGGTAAACTAAACTGTTATTGTGTACATGTAGGACTGTTAGGCTTTGGTGAAAGTAAGCACTTGACTGAGTGCTTTTCATGCACTAGTGTGTAAACTGTATAATTCACATCCTGTTGTCAGTTTTAACCTAGGTGGTGGCGCTAGAGCAACAAGCCATCTGGTAAAAATGCAGGGAAGAAAAATAAATTTGGCAGCCAAATAAAGACATAATAAATATGAAATTTAAACATAAAAACACCAATGTACCAGCTTTATGTTAAAAAAATAAACAATGTATAGGCGGTATTACACTTCTGAGGGGTCCATGTGAGTGGAATCATCGATGTGAACAAAGAGAGCGTGTGCCCCTGTGTGAGTGTCCATGTCTATGTGTGAAACCAGAGAGCAAAACCTCTCATTTAGAAACAGTGTTAGAAAGGAGTCATCAATAAAAATTGACCACTGGGCTTGTTCCAACCGAACTACCAGTGCATTGCATCAAGCAGACAGACTACACACACACTTGTCAGTTTCTTTCTCTTCTGCACAACCTGCACACTCAGACGCATCCACGCGCACACCCTTTATATAGCTACAGAGATCCAAATAAATAGCTATATCACACTAGCACTTTCTGAAAGCCAAAATAACACTGGACATTGATTTTGCAATTCTTAACACTCAAGGTGAGTGATAACTATCTATTCGCTCACGTATACAGGAGCAAGGATTTCAGCAGACCACAGAACAGTACATATGTATATTCTGAGAAGTTACAGTAGGCAAACAATAAAAACGACAAATTCTTAAAGGGGTGAGCATGGGAGATTGGTACTAAAAAAGAAACAAAGGCAATAATGTAAAAAAAAGTTAATGAAGGCTCCCATTACATACCTCTGATCTTGGCATTGCACATTCTGATTAAGGTTTTCAAAGGATACAAGTTTTGGTATAGAGGAATGAGCGATTTGAGAGCTCGACTGGCATTGATAGCTGTGGCTCTGACCATGGTGGGCAAAATCTTCATGTCCACTATGGCACCGTCAAACAATGGACCAAAGAATGGCACCTACAAACAAAAATCCATGTGGTGAAACAAATACAGCAGAACAGAACAAATCTCTCAGAGACTTAGTAATTAATGAGTCGACTGCCTACAGAAACCACAAAGATTCTAGATTCTAGATATTTTTATGAAACAGAACAAGATCTTTCTTGCCAGACAAGTAGTGACTGGCATGGTGTTATTTTTTATGACATACTCTTTTAGGCAATATTTTTCTGATTTAATTCACTACTTTGCTTGTGGAATCCACCAATGAGAATAATGTCAGACTTTTGATTGAATTTATTGGTAGACCAGGTCTCCAAGCCATGCACTCTATGACTAAACACAGCGCTTTCAGGACGACAACACAGCGAATATCTTATCTAACTTGTTTTTGGGTTCATGATAATTCAATATTTTTGCTTGTTGAATGAATGAAATGGAATAAGGTTATGTTATTAGTGCTGTGGTATCTATGTCTTACAGAAAAAAAATAGCATTTTATTGTGTTAGGTCTTGTTTCAAATAGAGTTATGATATCAGTGCTGTGGCATTAACGTCTGTGTGTTTTAGACTGATACATTAAACAGAGCAGCGAGACTCTCCGATTGTTAGCCAATCTGGATGCATGTCTGTGTAGTCTGGTAGGAAACACACAATTATGGACTGATGCACTGCGTCCATGTCTATCTTACTCATAGATTCTTCACATGCATACATACATAGAGAAAGGCTCATCCATTCAACGTCTTGATTTGTAAAGATTAGTCACCAGAAAATCACCTGGCAACTATTACAACAGATTAAGTAACAATCTGTGAAACTGTTGAGATTTCCTTCATAACCCTGTGAACAGGGGCATTCATTTTATAGCAGCTGTTTTAATTTCATTCAAATCTATTCCACAGGTGTTGAGATATGCAAGTCTGGTTGACTGACCAAACCAACCAGCATCCACAAAGTAACACTACAATTGCACTTCCACAGTAGGCTACACTGTGATTAACCCAGGGGAACTAAATTATCATCCAGGGTTTTAATGATGAGTTGTGATGTCTTGCTGTTTCAGAGCCATTATCATGTGCAAAGTGCTGAATAACTGCACAAAATATTGATAACTGGCAGTCCAGTTAGAGTCCAGCATAAAAATGCTACATATTCTTTTTACCTCTGGTTTTTTGAGAATATGGATGGAGTACATGTGGTTCTTCATAGGGTAGATGACGATGAGCACATCTCCAAACTCAGTGGGGATGATTCCTCGGCGGTAGTCTCTGGAATGTTCAGACCAAACTATGTGGACCTCGTCATTACCCAGGTGTCTCAGCTGGAGATGGAGAGGCAAGAGGGATATGGAATAAGTAAAAAGAAATAATAATACTAAACGTAAAACAGAATAAATAAATCCCTCACATTTTTACTTCGTGCAGCAATCTAAATCAATACCATGCGCACACACAGGCACAGGCACACAAAGGGATCCAAAGGATATCATACAGTGAAAAAGACGGGCTGTATCTATCATGAGCCCAAGGCTTTTGATTCTGTGCATGTACGTGATATAGGTGGCCCTCGAGGTGATGGAGTGAGTGTGTGAAGATGGAGAGTAGACACAAAGACAGGGTAAAAAAAGACAAAGTAAGACATGAAAGACAGATGAGATCAGGTCCAATGCAGCTTTATGGCCTCTGTGTGTCTGCGAGTGTGTAGTTCACATTCACTCAGAGGACCGTCAGGGCTGCTAGCGTCACTTATCACTGTTCACCTTCACTCACAACACACGCGCATACGTCGATACGGAAGTAATACAAACGTAAATGTAAACGCTTTTCAAAATAAAATTTCAAATTTCAAAATAAAAGCAGACAGTTGTATTGTAAGCACGACACAGATATTTGTTTAATTTATGTTGTAATTTATGATTGGCCTCACGGATTGGCCGGATGTGGCCCGCGGGCCGTAATTTGCCCAGGTCTGCTTTAGATGGACATGACTCTTGGCCATGAGACAAACACAAGCGATTTCCTCTATAATGTTTTTACTAGTATAAATTGTCCTCTGGCCAGGTTTTTAAGCAATGGCTTTACCTGTATAATATCAGGTTTTTTTAAAATCTAAAAGACTGTCCCAACATTGTCCATCAGGACCTGTGGTAGCCACACATCACACACCTTTTACCTCCCTGTGAATTTACCTGACTGCTCAGCATTCCAGACCTAATGAACACTGATTTATTAAGCAGAGTTCAGAAAATAAAGAAGGAATAAATTTATATTTATCAAGTTCAACTCAATATAAATCAAATGGAGGCACTTTCCTCGGACACCTCTCGCAATTCAAAATGTCAACAAGACACACAACTCACAATGATACCGAGAACTGAAGGGCTCTGCTATTAGCACATTTGTAGAGCGAGAGTTATGATCTTTTAAGCAATATTTTTCAGTGTCAGAAAAACAAGATATCACAGAGTAATTAGGCAGAGTGGAGTCTCACTGTCTGAAGTGCTTCTCTGAGCTGCATCACAATTTTAAATGTGACTTTTAAAGTAAACCATTTAATCATGTTTTAAGCAGATTTGGTATGGGTGGGACTAGAACACTGTAAATATTGAGAACTGGACAAATGCCCTGCACTGGACTGAATTCACCCTGCAGTGAGTGCTGCTGCATGTGTTACATGGATGTGCGTGGCAGGAGAACAGATGATAGATGGCTGCTAGGATGGACATATGCCATTCACACACATTTGTCATTTTAACCTCTTCGTGGACACAATGTCAGACTATAAGTGTATGGGTTTTTAAGCCTGTGTGTCCAAAAGGAGCATACATTTATTGTTGTGTGGCTATTTGTGCAGACTGATGTGAATGAGGCCATTAATGGATGTGTGCTTGTGTCCAGTTAAACAGGTTTATAGTGTGTGTGTGTGCGTGTATATGAGAGTATGCGTGTTTGATGGGGCCATCAGCTGATCAGGGAGAAGGATGGTGTCAGACCAGGCACAGCTAATCCAATCATGAGCCTGCAGCAACGTGATAGGCCGAGAAGCAGGAAGTATGATCTGATTAAAGTGACATTATGGCCATGTGCAGAGTACACAATGCCTGGGGGTTGACAGGTGTGCACGCTCACACACACTCGTGCACGCCTGAGCTTACACACACACACACACACAGATGCATGCACATGCACACACACTCACACGCACAATAAACCTGCCTGCCTAGACAGCGATACAAGCCCACAGCATGCACAAACACAGATGTGATGGCTACTAAGAATTATTGGAAACAATGGTGTGCTGTAGTAACATTGATGTCAACAGATTTGTGTGTACTTGTATTTTTATATACATGTATTTACCGGTATATATTTGTGAGGACCATTTTGAGTATAAACCTCTAGTATAGTAAAGAGTATAGTAAAGATATTTTGAGAAAGTCAAGACATTTTGACCAGTTTTTTAATTTTTTTTCCAAAAAAAAAAATTCAGGCAGATTTGTATGTTACCTTCTTGGTGAGGTTGTGGTCTTGGTCGTGGGGCATACGAGTGGAAACATGGTAAATAACCTCTGTCGTAGAAGTGGCATAGTAAGGTGTGGTCTGGCCTGTGCTGCGATTCCTCTGTAGCCCTCCCATGAAGCCACAGTGAGTAGTGAGGTCCACCTAGATATCAGTCATGCATGCACGCGTGCACACACGCACACACACACAAACAATCAAATCAGGCATTCCACAGATTCAGCATTTTCATCAGTAAATCATAAAATGTTGTTATAATGAAGAAGTGGTCCAAATAATTTTTCTCTTCCCAATTCTTCAACTGTGTTGCCACATGCAAAATCTGATTAATACGCACCACGAATCATTGTGTCTTCAATTTTAATTTGGAAATATTTTAGCACTACAAACTTGATTTCTTACCTCCCAGCCCAAACCAGAGACAAAGTCTTCATAAGCCTGACTGCCTGTTGTATTGGTGAGTATGGAGTGTTTGTCTTCTTGGCCTTCAGCCACATAAAATACTGCTATTTTATGGGTCTCACGGCTAGAAGAAATATCAAAATAAATTTTAATAAATCTTTGGGAAAAAAGACTTGAATGCAGGAAAACAGTAAAAAATAATGTTAGATGATGTATTGTAATGTAGTATAAATGGCAGTAATGCATCTATAAAAAGTCTGAATGTCGCCATTAAAGAAGAAGAAGACTATACAGCATTCCAGTCAGAGCACAGAGAGAATACATGGATAAAAACTGAAAACAAACGAATGAAAAAAGGAATGAAACTATCATAAAAGAAGTGATAAGCAGAGGTATACAGATACAGACAAGCTGCACCTGACTTCTTGTATTTTCTTACCACTGCCGTGAGTCCAGGTTCTTGAGCTCTCTCAGTAACTTCTCATTCTTCCTCAACAATTGAAAGTTACTCCTGTAAGGCAGATAAAGGCACAGGTTCAAATTTATTATACAGTTATAGATAAAGCTTCCCGTTTGCCCTTATCTATTTATGAAACCATTCATTATTATTTTTTTTTATGTGGTTATTACCCCATTAGTGCATGTTTTCCTGTTTTTCCTATTTATTCGAAAATAATGGGCAATCTCGTGACAGCCACAAAGACAAATCAAAACAATACCAATCATAAATTCATAGGCAAGTAAAAATTGATGTTGGACATTTGGAAGTAGAACATCAGAACAGAACATCAGTTTCCAAGACCTTGAAAAATTCTTCTCTCAAACGCTTACATAGTCACATAAACTGTACATCACCACCTTCCTCAGCATAATTCACATGTTTTTTAAAAAATGCCGCATTAGAAATAGAAAAAAATGCACTTTCACCAACAATAATAATTGTCTTTTTATAGTAAGTTGGCATCTGCATCTGCTGTCGGACACCAAATAATAAGAAATCTTTAAGTTGTCAAACAAACTTATTTCAACAACTGAATCTTTTCTCAGGGTTAAAGCCACAAGTCCAAGAAAAACTGACAGAATTTAATACAAATGAGAAAAAATCTCATGGTGCTTGTGTCAATACTTTCAGGGTCCAAATATAAATATAAAAATGTATCATATGAGATAATAGGAAAACAAAAACCTTTCATGCAGACGAACAAGTCCAGGGAGGTTCAAAAATGTCACAGAGACCCGCCACCAACCGTGGTACGGCTGATATAAAACCAAGACTCAAGCAGTGAAGCTTGGAGTGGACTGATAATGACAGATCATTCTTTTCACTCTTAGATAGAGGGAAAAGAGAGAAAGAGCAGGAGATAAAGAGACAGAGAGAGACAGCAATTTGCTCTTTATTAAACTGATACTTGGTAATGGCCTTATTCTCTGCTCTCAAAGACTCCATTTACATCCTGGATTACAGGGAAAAAGCATAAAAGGACAAGGACACACACATGCATGCATGTACAAATTCACACACGTGGGTGACTGTCAGTATCTCAGTGGCTGTCATGTCCCATATGAATACCTAGAGATACATAGGGGACAATAACAAATTAGATAATCTCTGTCCTCTTTTTTCTGGTTCTTTAGCTTTCTCATTTTTTCATATATCCACTGTCTTTTTTGGTTTTTATTCTTCTGACATCTAAATGCGTCTTACTCATCCTGTTTTGCCATTCACAATTCTCTCCTTCAACAACTGCCTTTTATTCTAACTACAAATGGGTTGAGTTTGATCAATAGAGTACTTCAATCACACTCATACTCACACACGTGCATACACACACACACATAGTGTAAAAAGTCTATTGTGCAGGCTGAATGCAGATGGTGTAATTCCCTAGATAAAGCATAAGGAGCGATGAGTGTCCATTAGCTGTCCAGACACATTTAACGTGATACCTTGACATGGTGTATTTTAACCCAGAGTCATTGAGAAGATGAGAGACGGTGTGTATATGAATAGAAAAACGTGATGTCTAATTACCTCAAAATGCTCAGTGGAGTTTTTGTCTCATTTGCATTCAGCAAGCATTTCATTTGCTCAAGAGGAGAAACTCATAAAGGGCTTTCCACATGTTCTAAAGCCACCTGTAGGACATGGATGACTGCAGCTTCTTTGTAAAAACTATGCTTATTCATCCTCAGGCATAGAGTACATAATAAACTGTTTTCATTTTTTCTTACACTGAATAATAAGAATACATTATTAAAAAAGAGGCTTGAAGGCGTAAAAGAAAGCAGAAATACAGTATAGAAACAGAATAAGCATAATGTGACACATTCATAGACATTAGTACTCGACATACCCATGTTTTTTTCGTAATAATCGTAACATTATTTCTGTTGGTTATTTACTTTTCTCTTGAGTAAGAGAAGTAGCTGAAGAGTTTGATGTAATAATATGTGCCTGTTGTGAAAACGTTGTGTCATTAAAAAAGTAAAAACCGATATGATTAAATTTTAATGCCATTATCGACTGATAATATTGGTAGGACGATAATATCAGACATCTCTAGTCGTATCCCTTCTAGTGGCTTTATCGTTTTCGAAGAGGATAATGAATGGAGCTGTGAAAGGGAAAAGAAAAGAAGGATGTCTTGTTGCAGCCCTATAGGATGAGTGGCAGAGAAATACCAGAAATTCACAGTGGGGGAATTTAAGTTTTACAGATGAATCCAAAGTTTGAGGTGGCAGTAACAGAAGACTGTAAGAACTGGAGGGAATCACTGTTTTTTTTCATTAAGATTATAGTTTAAACTGGGGACTTGTCTGTGTGTCTGTGTCTGGTCTCACCTCTTCTCCCAGGAGTTGAGTCCCAGTATGTTGATCAGTAGTCTGCAGTAGTAAAAGGCTGACTGTGGTGTCTGGGTCTCTGGTTCAGTCTGCTGCACTGCCCTCATGTTCAACTCCTCACCTCTCTGAAACATTCAACATCTCACTTTAATACATAAAACATAAATCACAGAAGCTATGCCAATGATGTCATGGATTTTAACATGTCATAAAATATCAACAAAAAAACTTTTGTCTATTGTGTCCCAGTAATTCAACAGTGTGAAAGTGAGCCAGGGTACACAATACCCTGAAACTGAAATAGCGAGACAAAATGATCATAAATGCTCTTTACACCTGTGCTTCCCCTACTGTCAAATTGTCTTCAATGAACACTGTTCAAATTATTTTTGTAAATGAAGAAAAATCTCAACACAAAATAAATTTGAATGTAAAACTGAAATGGCACGTAATCACTGCTTCACATCCTTAAACACTTCAAGACAACTTGCTAGATGAATTTGGTTCAGATGAACGACAACGCACATGAAGGACGAACTCCCTCTCAGCAGCACTCTGCTTTAGGATGGCATTGATCACATCGTTCTCCTGCTTCTCTGAAACACATGCTGGAGGAGGGGCTGGGATGTTGAGTGGCATACCTGTGAGAACCAACCAGGGGAAAGAATCTAATGTAAAGTTAAGTAAAGTGTCAAGCGTGTCGAAATTATTGTGTTTTTTTTTTCCGATTTGATGTTTATTTCAGGTTATTGCATAATTTAGGTTCCTATGTTTTAACAAAGAAAACTGGGGGACAAATAAGATCAGAAACTTCAGGTACAGGTGTGTGTGTGTTTGCATACCTGCCCTTTGTAGACACTCGGGACTTGAGTATCCCAGATACTGCAGCATTTCATCCAGAGCATCATCACCTTCTCTTAGTGAATCCCATGCTGGCACCGCCTCCCGACACATACGTTTGGCCAATGGTGGCACTAGGATCTGTTCCAAGCCCGACTCCCCTGGATCTTCCAGCCTATCTATTCTATTCTCCTTCTCGTCTTCTTCTTGCTCCTCATTGTCCCTACCTCCTCCGTCCCCTTTCTCCTCCTCGCTGATTTTCCTCTCCTCTCTGTCCTCCACCAGCTCTATCTGAAACTCTTGTGGCTCACCCTCCGACACTCTTCCTCCCTCCTCTGTCTCCCTCTCCTCCTGCCCCTCATCTTCAACAGCTTCTCTTTTTACCCTTTGCTTCTTCTGTGGACCTGGCGAGGCGCGCGAGTGAAGATTTGCATTGTGAGGTAACTGTGTGTTCATTAAAAGTGTGTGTGCAGGGCTGGTTGGGGAAGATGAAGGTGGCCCGTAGAGGACGGCAGAGTCCCAGGAGTGCTTTCCAGCTACGTCTCGGATGATGACACGAACGCAAGCGGGAGCAGAGGACAAACCAGCTGTCATTCCACCACCTGGAACACCCGACTCTGACCGGATCTGAGCAGTAAAGAAACACAGCGATTAAACACAACATATTGCAGCTATTTACAAATGTATACAGACACTGAGCGATGTCTTTCACAAACATCACAACAAAACATCTCAACTGATCAAATTCAAACCTTGTTAAAAATAGTCTCACTAATTTGCTTTTCCCATGTAACCAGTTGAACTCACAGACAGAGTGTTCATAGAGTTAATCAAAGTGTGTTACATAGCATCAAAACTGTTGTGACCTTCTTATTTACCACATGTGTAAAAAAACTGAATAACACAAGACTTTGACCAATTTGGAGGAAATACATATCTCACATTCGAACATAACATAACCAATTGAATCACTTCAGGTGTGCCTCAGGGTGCAACAGCAATCAGACCGCCATTAAAAGCTTCTTAAAAAGCAGCACTGTCAGCTGAACATCTGAAGACAGGACAGAAGCAACACACCCAGCAGCTGCAGGTAACAGCTACAAAAGACTGCTGAAACCTTGCTTTGAAAGTAATGTTCTCTTTAACGCCAAAAAATAAAACACTTTCAACATTAAGAAAATCAAGAAAAAAATCCAGACGCCGAAATGAGGCTTATTGCTAACAGAAGACTGGCAGCACCATCAGCTGTTACCTGAAGCACGGAGAGCAGTGTGGACCCATTCAGAACCAGAAACTGCAGGTTTGGTGAGTGGAAAAGTTCTGGTCCAAGATCAGCACTCTCACAGAATGGGTTGTCTTGGTTTTCACACACCTAGAAAGTAAGAGCCATAGTGTTGCTCAAACATAATTTCAAGATCTAAGTATTGATAGCCCTTTAGATTTTGATACCCCTCAGGAAAAACAAGTCATTATCACCATATAAAAAAACCCTTTTCCAGCAAATTAGATGTTGCACAATACACAAACAAATGCCTGCTAGTGTTTGGACTGTTACAAATTACACATACAGCATTTGCTGGCGGACCACCACAAAGGTACCTGACTCGAGAGAGTAGCTGGCCCTCCAGACATGGGATAATGTCCAAGGTGGTTAACCAGGTGGGTGATGACTGTTCTGGCAGCAATTGACACCAGGCCCTGCTGAATACGGCTACGAACTGCTGAGAAAACAGGGACACAGACAGACAGAGGACATGCTCAGTGACAGGTCTATTTATATCATTATTCGAATGATTGTTTGGCTGATCAATAAAATGCAGCCTTTCATAGATAAATGCTGATATGAAAAGGTTATTTTAAATGATCCTAAATGATTAATACAGACAACCATGAATAAAAATCTGCATTTAGTTTTAGAATTTTACTCAGAAATAGTATGTTTATTTTATTCTTTTAGTTTAACATAGTATATGATACTATATATTTGGTTATGACTTTAGTTACACATAATGAAATTTATGGTTTATTGCTTTTATGTGTACATTTATATTGGCTTGATATATGAAGTCAGGACTTTTCTTTTTAAACTTTCTTCTATCAATCGTCAACATGACCTAAGCTCTAACTGAATTGTTTGATTATTTGCTGTTGGTTAAAAGTTTAAACTGTTTACAGAGCCTTAATAGTTAAGTTCCAAACTTCAGCAACAGGAATGAACTTAAACACTTGGTAAGGATTAAAACACACATGCTAAGAGGAAGCCAATGCCATCACACACTGTGCTGCCAACAGATCCTGGCTAATCAACATCATTACACACACACCCAACAGCTACTTATTGACAAGGGTGTGGAGAGTATAGATATGTATTGATGTATTGATTTTCAATGACACCCTATACCACAGGGGAGCTCAGGAGAAGAACAACAGACATGTTGTCACACTTAAGTGACAAAAACTGAAATTGTTCTAAGAATACGAATGAAGACACAAGAGAAGAGAGAGAAGAGAGAGAAGAGACGAGAGAGAAGAGAAGAGAAGAGAAGAGAAGAGAAGAGAAGAGAAGAGAAGAGAAGAGAAGAGAAGAGAAGAGAAGAGAAGAGAAGAGAAGAGAAGCATGGCCTATCTGGGTGCTTCAGTCATTAGACTTGTCACTGTGACCTGGTGGACCACAGCAGGGGACAATACACACTCTCACACGGATGCAGACTGGAGCGCTTGCATACATACACATCTACCTTTTTTCATCTTTACTTATTGGCAGTAGTTTGGTGGATGGCTCTAGGTAATTTTGTCCAGAGATTTTGTGTGTTTGGTTGCTTGTGTGTTTCAGTACAATACTTAGCACACATAGAGACTATATGCAATCTATATATGACCTAATATGGACAGGAAATTAAAAAATGAATGAGTTATTGAATGAATTACATGTTCATTTCTGTCTTGTCTCATTTTCTGTTCTGCTGTGTGTTTGTAATGTCAGATAAATCACCTTCGGTGACCGGCTGTAGTTTGCTGGAGCGTTCTGAGTCCGGGCTGTGCAGTGGCTCTGGTTCTCTGAGACTCTCTAGAGGCAGAAACGGGTCGTAATCTGGACTCAACAGGTCGGACAGCTGCAGTGGATAATACTTTGGACTGCTGAAAGTCTGTGCTCCGTACACACAACCATGCAATACCTGCATAGAGATTAAAAGAATATAGTCTTATTTAGAATTCAGAACTCAACTTTAGAACTCATTTAATTGCAATCATATCATACTAGATTATTTTAACTAAGCAAAGCTCATGATTTATGATTAAATTATTACTTTATGTGGTGTAAAAAGAAACTTCAATGACTACCAGTCTATACTAAAAAAAAAAACATTATTAACATACCTTATAGATACAGCTGAGCAGAGTCTTGGTGGGCTGATCCTTCTCTGGAGGGCTTCGAGTCTGAACAGGCTGAAGGAGAGTCTTCGGAGGCAGAGCCATCACCCAGTCCAACAGACACAACAGTAAGGAAACTACCAGCTGCAACAGATATTGTGACAAAATACTCAACTATTTTTATTTCTATATATAACTGTTTCTTTTCTTAACAGATTGAGTGAGAAAGTGAGAAAAATGAATTTCTCTTTGTTACCCTCTTGTCAAGTTCATAAGGAGAAGACTCAGTGGTAGGCAGCAAGTATGTGATGGTTGCGATCAAAATCTGAGAAAAAAAAAAATCATGATAAAACTGTAACCAAAACTAGTAATAATAAAACACAAGAGATACGAAAGAATTAAATCCAGTTAGAAGAACTAATATTTTCCTAAGCAATGCGTTCCAAATTTTGTAAGACCTCATCTTTACATAATGTGATATAATCCATCAAAATCTGTGGCGATAAACAGACCAGTGTTTAGAAATATTCCCTGTATCACAATATATAAAGTAATATAATATACTAAGAAGGAAAGTCAAAATGTCAAACCTCTACAATCTTCTTTGGAGTTTCAGGAGGGAATTTCTGAAGGTGATCCACATAACTGATCAGGAGGTGAAGGATGTCTGATGCCACCAGTGCTACATTCTTATTGGGGTACTAGGAGTTGAACAATATATTATTCATGTTAATTCAGCGTATACAGATATTAAATTATGACAGTGAAACATGATGTTTAAGTCTAGGCTGTTGTGTTTTACATTTACATATCGGTTCATTGAGGATCCGCACTTACAAAACAAGGAGTCCTTCCAGATTAAACGAACAGAAGACAAGAGAGAGAAGTGGCGCTGTATAAAAATATTATAATCTCAATCTTTGTGTTTTTATATGTAACTGCCCATGCATGCCACAGAGCCCACAACTGTAGCTACTGACATCTGGTATGAAGGCAAGAGATTTAAAAGTGAACAAGATGTGTGTGTGTGTATACAGTGTGGGATAGTGTGTGTGACACGGCATGCAGCATTCCCCTTGGATTAGTCTCCTATCTGAAGGAGGACCAAACATATTGACAGTCTAGGGTTTGCTCCCAGGAGTGAGTGAATGCAAGAGTGTGTGTGTCTGTATGTGCGCGCGCGCGCGTGTTGAGTCGGCTATTGGCAACAGATATACAAGCACAGGATTCCAAGGTGGAAAAGGTATGCATGTGTTTGTGTCCATCTTGCGCCCCTTGGCTACAGATGAGACAGTAAATATTGGACGGTAATATTGCAGTCCACAAACCTCCCAGTCTATTGGCCTGAAACAGACAATATTAACTGTGGCAATTTCACCAACCCTAACAATAATTTCCAGCAAACCTTTCCATCGTACTTTGGCAGTCAGCCACGTTTAACACATAACCATCCAATATTCCGTAAATATTTTAACATTATTTCAGTTTAAACAGCTATGTTTCCACTCATGGACAGTTTTAATCATTATCTCTGTGATGTCCAATTTATATTAAAAAAAGATCAGTGTCTTAATGCATAAATCGTTACACATATACTATAGAGCACGGGTTTGAATGAGCATTTAAATATTCTACTTTGTTATTTAAATCATGTATTTATTGTAGTGAGGGAAAAGTTGAGAAGAGAAAAGAAGTACAGAGCTATGACAAACCTTCAGAGTAACACAGATGACATTGAGAGCATCTTTAATCTGTGGATGTTGAGTCCCACGAGCTAGCTCTTCACACAGCCAAATACCCAGACTGCACAATGCAACACACCTGACAAAACAAAGACATCATGATAATCCACTGAACACACGCTGCTGCTAAAACACATGCAAAAACTCTGTATTTCTGGAAACCATGAAGATATACATGCACACAACACATAGGGGATTGTCAAGAGACAAAATGAGCATGACATTTACAGTCATTGACCATAAATACCTATAGAGATGTTGTGCTATTACATAAATATGCACTATATTATAATCTTGTAATTGACTTTTTTTTGTTTTTACACACACAATAAAACAATCAACTGACTTGAGGACAAATTATGCACAAATTACAAAGTGCAATGGCATGGACATTGTCTAAATTTTAAATATAGCATTATATATTTAATTTATCATTATAATTATTGCAAATATAATTACCACATAAACAAGAGGCTTTGATAAAAATATCGTACTTCACACGAACACAAGCGTATGAACAGTATTTACCTTGCAGGTGCGGAGGGTTCGTCTCTGGCAGAGGTCAGAATGGTTTTGATAATGTGCTCCTGAAACAATGAAGATTACACAAAAACACAGGTACTTTAATGTTGAAAGAGCAACATCTCAGACACTACTAGCCCGTCCTCCAGGTTCTAATGAAGAGACTTATCGAGTCTTGAAAACACATAATGGCATAATAAGAAAAAGGTCAAATTATAAGTTGTTAATATTTATCATAGATATGCAGCACGAAATATGGACACAAATTCACTGTCTACTCACACACTGGTCCCATTCATTTGGTAAGTGTTAATGACTGCTTAGTAATTCAAAACAAGTTTCTGACTTGTAAAAAAAAAAAAAGCAGTGAGGAGGCCTGAGGTGCCACCGTGCATTGCATTAACTGTTTCCACAGCCAGTCAACAACAACAATAACAATACTCCCATAGCTCTGGACTGGTACAAGAATGGCTGATGAGATATTAACCTATTACTTTGGTTTTGGGACCCCCTGTGGATAGTCACAGCAGACATGTGACAACGTTTGGACTCACCTAAATTATACACAAAGAAGGTGAGTGTGCAAGATAAAATACTGAGGAAAGCTGTCTCAGATCAGTGGTGGGGCTACTTTCCCTTTTTTAACTTATTACACCGCTCTTAACACCTACACTATGACAACAAAGTATGTAAATATAGACGCAGGATGAATTCTTGAGACTGACGCTTGTCTAAAAAAAAATGCTCAGGCTATTAACAACCCCTCAATTTCCAACTACTATTGCTTCCACTGACCTTGACATCAGGAAACTTTGTAAGCACCACATCGGCAGTAGTGGGATGAAGGGCTGGAAGCTCACCATACAAGTTGGGAAAACACACTAGAGACCCAAGCAGTATCTGAGCCTCAACTCTTGGAGCCTGGGAAAAGGGGGCAAAGGCACAAAAAAGAGAAAGACATGTTGAATAAATAAAAAACTAATCAGTGGGCCATCTTGTTCTGTAAGTTATTAGATTAAATTCAATAAAAAATAACAAGTGTATTGCTGTGATTGTTACATTGAGTGAGGAGCAGGCAGTAACTCTAGAAGCTGCTATGATGAAATCCAGGATGAGCATGGTAGATCCAGGAAGACCAATACTGAAGAACCTGGGACTGCAGTGCTTAATAATGGTGTTCACAATATCCTGTAAAAGGGATTTTTAAAAAAAAACATTATAACTGAATCAATGAAAAAACAATGAAAGCATTTGACCATCTTTTTTTCTGAAGCAATATAACTCTGATCCATTGGCAGTACATACTTTTTTCATTCTGAGTTTACATTTTGTCTCTTGTACTACAGGGGTTTTCCTTCTTTGTCCAAACTGTTATCAATTAATCAACAACAGTCTGATTGGAGATTCAGGTTTTATATGCAAGTGGCAACTATTGTTGCCCCCCAGAATTCTTTCATTATTAAAGTTCACATCACCTGAGAGATTTATCACACATCACAAAGAAACAGAACGATCATAAGCTTTATACAAATGTCTTCATATATGCAGTAGTACTATGAGTGAAATATACATATTTTTTATTAGTACTTAGGTGTTAAATAAAGCATTTAAATCCATTTAAAATATTAGATTATCACTTCTATTAATACAATATTAAGTTTGATCATTTATTGTCGTAAATTTGAAATTGTTAATTTTGTCATCATCTTTAGATTCTACCTGGTCTTGGTGCAGAAGCCCTTGGTGCATGATATTGTAGAAGTGTGTGAGAAAGTCTGTGTTTGGGGAAACATCTTGTCGTCTCTTCATGATCCTGCAGATGAGTTTGTAGGCGTGAAGCTTTCCCTGCTTGTAACGCTCTGTTAACATGGTGGCCTTGGGGAAAATACACATGGAAAAAATATATGTGAGCATTAAAAATAAAATATACCTTTATACCTACACATATATATACATATACATATACACAAGCACACACACACATATACTCCTCACAAGTGAATAAACAGTTATGAGTTACGTTGTGTGTCTACTGAGGAATTTAAAAAAAAATGACAATGTAATCTTTTTATGATGGATAACTAAGATCCTACAGTGATCTCTCAGTACCTTGAAGAGCCAGGGAGTGAGGATTCTCAGTGGAGGGATCAGAACAGGGGGAGGTGGAGATGACTGGTTGTCCAGAGAAATGCCCAAATTATCTCTTATCTGAAAAGAGAGAAATGCCGGTTCGTAAGAACATAGTCTATAGTGTTCTGCTGTAGCTGCATATTTAAAGTATGCAAGTAGTTACCTTGGCCAAGTTCTGCCACAGTTCACACAGATAGTCGAAGACCTGCGCATGAATCTCTGGGTCTTTAATGCTATTGACATCCCCCAGGATACCTAGCATCCTTCTCCACATTACTGTGGCAACATCAGCATGCCAACCAGTAAGCGAACCACCTGCCATCACACTGCAGTCCTCACTGGGAAACTCACTGGTTTCTAGAATCAATTAATAATCAATGAGTGACTACTGCTTCTCATTCACCGATGTTACAATCGTGAAAAAAGTGCATGTTTAAGCGTGTGCATGTGCATGATCATTACCGAGGTCATCAGGAGTCTGCAGGACAGAGTTGTGGAGCTTCTGGTCCAGCTGTAGGTGTGTGTGAGAATGTGAACGTGTGTGATCAGTGTGCTCTGCCGTCATCGTAGCAGGGGAGGGTGTCTGGGACCGAGATCCCCCAAGAGAGTGCATCGGAGAAGCACTCTCAGAACCTTGACAAAGCGGCCGATACGTTGAGGAGACAAGAAAGGAAGCATGAATAAGTCCTTATTACAAAGCCAAAGAAAAACTACCTTTCAGTATGGAAAATTAGGGAAACATTGGGTTTCTAAAATTCTAGAGATAGGGATTACTTTCACTTTGGATCTCTTTAAAAACGTTGTCCATCTGGTTACAGCGGAATAAATAAATTTAAAAAAAGCAGAAATTCAGGATTTCATTCAAGAAATTCCACTCTGTACTACTGGTGTTTTTTTCAGACTTCCTACAGCCACTGTAGTATTGTAACATTTCATTCACAGTGCAGACGTGTAACTTAGAGCAGACTTAACAAACAAAAACTCTTAGCTACACCAGATGCTCTGAAAAATGTACCATCTTAGTGTCAGCTCAAAACTCAGGTTTAAAATGGTTTACTCTTTGGGGTATGTGTGTTTTTAGCAAAAAAGTGCATCTGTTAAGATTAAGTTTTAATTCAGGTCTGTGTAATTTTGTTGTCAATTCTTACGTGGAGCCATGAAACATGCCCATTAACTGGTTCCTTTGTGAAGTTTTCATTCATTTACAGAGGCAACAAGAAATGCAAATGAAATGCTTCAATTCAGATAAAAAGAGGCTACAGCTCAAGGGTAGTGTTTAAAGTACATGCACACGTAACACGTATTGGCAATTATTCACAAATGAACAATTATTGTGCTATATAAAATATTACAGAAAAACACAGTAAGAATTCACAATGTTTTGGATGATACACACCTGTAACAGTGACAGTGTGGCTGAGGCTGCTGCTCTCTGAGTCGATGTGGAGTGTTGTTAAACTGGCTACTTCATGTTCTTCAGATGCTGCACCCCCACCCAGACTGTCCTGGTCCAGTGAGCTGCCTCGACCTCCTCCTCCAGATCCAACTCCTCCTCCACAAGTTTCTGAACTGAACGTAAAATCTACAAGAAAAGCATCGACCGAGATAGTAGGTCACGATTCATAAAGGTAAGCCTAAAGCCAGTGAATGTCTGCACAGTGAGTGTGATGTTAGAATGAGTCAAACCCAAATAGATGAAGATGAATATTGGTTAAAAATCAAAAATACACAATACACTTTTTTACCTACCTGACTATGGCAAAAACAGAATAGAAAAGAGACATAAATGAGTCTTTCAAACCTAAATTGAAAATGTTTTTCCTATAATTTTGATGTTTGAGTTCCATACATTACATTTTAACAAAGACAAAAAATCATCAAAACAATAAAAACACAAAATCAGAACAAATTATTATATCAAAAATGTTTCTAGCACCATGTCCTTTGTTCCTTACTGTCAAACTTGCATGTGGAGTACTGAAAGGCATTGAAGGAGTCTGACTGGCTGTCCGAGCTGATGACATCAGAACCACTGGCACTCGCAGGTGACGTCCACTCAGAGGGTACACCCGGATCATCAATAGGCCGAAGATCATCTGAGGGCCGTGATCCGGGGCTCTGGCCTGCCTCCAGGAGTTCAGGCAGGTCCCTGGGCACCTCCAGACTTCCTGGACTGCTGCCACGACGGCCCTGTGTGCCACGAATTAAAACAAGGTTTGTAGCTCCAGTGTTTTGAGACAATCAACCTTAAATATTTTTGCATTTGTATGTATGTTGCACTGACTACTGTTCCTTTGGCCCTCAGTCTCTCCTGGATAAACTCGTCCATGAGGTCAGAGAAATTTGGGTTGCTGTTTCCTACGTCACTGGAGACTGGCCGGGCTTTCTGGACCACCTCTTCTTTATTGGCTGAAGACACACACACACACATTATGAGCTAGATTATGATAGTCAAAGATAGACGTATTCTCTCTCTCTCCTCACACACTCGCATGTGCATGCTCACACACACACACGCGAGTGTACACACACGCACGTGAAGGAAAAATTATAAGACAGAGTGGACAAGTATATGTGGAAAAAATGTGATAACACATGATGATAGGGACATCCACACTCATGGGTAATAATAGTAATAAGTAAGACATTTATAACATTATGACCTGCTGATTAAGTATATAGAAGGTTTTTTACTCGTCATAGTGCGGGATATTGTGACTTTTTTGGAAACTAATACCACTATCTCTAACACCATCCCTGCAGCCTTATTAGCAGGCTTGGATAATTTATAAAACTGCTGCTGATGCAGGATCATATATATATTAAATTGTCACAACATCCACACAACTAACTAAACTAATAAGTGTTTCTCTGGACTGTGAAAGCAGTCCTGGTGTGTATGTACTGGAAGCCTTGAGGTTATCAAAAGACAAATGTAAAAAAAATTAAGGCCACAACACGGCAGGCACATAGAGACACACCAAGAAAGCATTGCAGGAGTTAATTCACACCATGCATATAGACAGACTGAAAATATCACCTTGTTAGGTCCAAACAAGCAACAGGTATGTTACAATGAATCATGTTGTTGTTAGCGGAGGCGATGATAGCAGTGGAAAGTGTGAATCTGCAGCATTAGGTAACTGGGTTTAATTCCTGAACTGTGGTGGATAGAATAAAAAGCGCCTGGTTTCTTGCATAGCTAAACATCATAACATACATCCATCAGTCATTACATAATTTTGTCTGTCCTGGTTGTCATCAAATGTGCACCTAAAATATGTCAGTTCACAAAGCTCAGCGCATCAACAAATCATTAACGTTTAGTCGACATATTAAAAGACCAGCTTCTCAATACAGCCATCTAGAAAAAGTTAAACTTGGGCATGAACACAGCAACTGAGCACAAAATCTTATCTTGGTTTAAAGTGGCTAAATTGTCTCAAGTGTTACCTTTCACCATTTCTGCACCTTTACACATATATTCGGTATGTTGTTTGCGTATGTCTTCTGGCCCAGGTGTTAGCTAATCTGAATCTAGCTATGTCTACTGGACTCTTTAACTGTAATATCTGCCACACCATTAATCATCAGCAACAGGATCTGCACCATACAATATGCCTGAAAAATCAGATCCTAATGTGTTTCTCAATTACATTACTGCATCTATAAATATAGGCCCTAATAAATATATGTAATTTCATTTAATCTAATCTAAGCCTGGGAACGACAGCATACAAATACTGGTGCTGTGGTTCAGTAGCACTTTAGACATGCTAATATGCAATGTTTGCTGACTCTGCAGTAACACTTCACAGAGCCGTCACCCTCTAATACAGCTTAACAGACTTCACGGCTATTCTTTGTGGATCTGTGGACTAAAAATATGCATGTACTGCATTTGCACATCCCATCAGGAAAGTGAGTAATTCTGTTTGCATATTATGAAGTTACGTGTTTGACAGTGAATCAAAAGTCAGTGTCAGTGTTCCTACCATTTAACCAGCTGCTGACAAAAGAGTCACTGCTAATTTCTAAGACAAACCTGTCGAAAACAAGGACAAAAGCACTGTAATGAACTACGCTACACTTTTGATAGTACTGTGTAGTAGAGCAAATTAGGAAACAACCAGGTAGCTCTATGGAGAAACACTGCAGAAAGCTGACATCTTATAAAACAGCACTTTTTGTGGCCAATCAGTAACACCCGAGCAGCTCAGCCTGGTACCCTTGACTGGCATTCAGGAAAACAAGCAGAAACTAAAGATTCAAATTCAGAATAAGGTGATGCAGAAAGAAACACAACACCATACATATCTGTCTGTCTGTCTATACTAAACGGATATATGCATAAATAATTGGTAGATGCTGTTTGAGACAAGACAAAAAAGCTGTGCAACAGTAACTCCACATCAAGGCAGCTTCAAGTGATGGATTTCTGCACTCATATCGTTTCATCTCACATCAGGACTTAGGCTGCATTCTAGTGGTCTATGGATGTACTACACATGTGGTCTATGGATGTAGTACACATGTTTACAACACACACGAATGAGTGTTTGCTCTACTAAAATATGAATTCACATTACTGTTGTTCGTTTATAAACTGTGAACTTTTGATTCCATTTGAGTAACTGAAGAGGGGCCAGAGTCCGGGGAGGAGGCGGGGGAGGCACGAGAAGGCCGCATGCAGCATTGAGGAGGGAGAGGAAGAGGTGGATAAGGGGTAAAAGGGCATAAGAGGTTAAAACCCAAACCCTTAGAATAAAAAAAGACAAGAGAAGAAGGAGGGACTTCTCAGGTAGAGGAAAGTGTGGGAAGGTAATGGGGGTGGGGTCCTTGACAAGAGGCAGGCTGGAGGAGGGGCTACGTTCAAGAGGAAGCACATCAACAGGGAGTTGAATTTCAGTCCAGCAGCAAGATGATGAGTGTCAGCCAAAAAAAAAAAATCATTCCATCATAACAAACCAGTTAAAAACAGCCAAAAAAGGAAAGAGAGTTGTTGATGGTTATGTTTTGTGAGTATTTGTCTCTCCGCAGTTGTTGTTATATCTGCGGTGTCCTTTATCAGCCCTTCGTTCGTCGCAATCCTCACCTGGCGTGGTCGTCTTTCGTCCAAAGTAGCCCAGGACATGCGAGTAGAGGTCTCTTAGCGATGCGTCTCCCATGGCAGCCCGGCCCTGCCGCTGTGGCGAGGAGCCTTGTGATGACCCCTGACCTCGAGGCCGGGGTTTGGAGGACAGAGCGTGAACCACAGTCTTATAGACGCCACCAAGAAGGGCTCCCTGGTGGTGACGTGAGGAAGTGCTGCCTGGCTCCTGGGAGCGTGAACGGGAGGATCGAGATCGCAAGGCTGAACGTCCTAAGCGGCCGCGCACCCCTGATGACACACCCGAAGAACCTGGAATGCTTGATACTAACTCTGAGTGAACCTCAGAGCTCTGACTGGATCCCACACTGGATCCAGGATGTTGTTTGTCCTTGTCCCCTCCACTCCCAGCACTGTCTTCCAGACTTCCAGCGCCTGCTGTCCCGCCTGCCCCGCTACTATCCATAACGTTTCCAGAGACTAATTTCTCATGTGCTCCTGATCTATGGCTGATCCCGGCCACAGAACCAAACTTACCTGCACCCCCTGCTCCCAGCTTGCTCCCTGACCCCACCCCAGACCCAGCCCCTGGTCTTTCCCCAGCTGAGTGACTGTGGGTATGAAAGTGACTGAGACGGCGTAGCCTCGCTTTCCAATGAGCCTCTTTATTCTCAAGGGGGTTGTGGAACTGGACAGATTCAGTTGAGGGCCGAAAGCTGACATGAACACCCCCAGAATGGTGCCTCTTGGTACTACTACGCGAACCTTTGGCCTTAGTTAAATCTGAAGTTTGGGGAGTTTGGTTTGATTCAAGGCTAGATTCTCCTATATTAATATCTTGTCGAATTGAAACGGCCCTCTCATTTCCCGCTGCTTCCTTATCATCTTGTTTCTTGTCTCCTATTACCTTCAACATGTCACATTTACCATCCAATCCTATCCCATTTCCTCCCCCCTTTTTCTCCCCAGTGTTTCTTTCTAAGCTTGCACTTCCCTTAGCATTGGGTGATGGCCACTGGCACTGCAACTCCAGGCACTCATAGATGCTACGCTGTTCTGCCTCATTCTCCTCTGTTGAATCCACGCTGCTGTGTCTAACTGATTTACTTCCAAGCATGTCCTCTCTTACCACCTGTCTTGCCTCCCCTGCCTGTCCTGTGGATTCTATTTTTGCTCTGGCTACCTCTGTGTGTACTGGTGCAGGTAAACTAACCCTACTCTCAAACATGTGACCTGGACTGTCACTCTCCACAACCTCCTCCTCCTTCTCACATCCTTTTTGAGTGAGGTAGTCTCTTATTGAGGAGAATAAATCATCTTCCTCTACCTCAGGTCCCATTTCACCCTCTTCTATATCAGTTTCCTTTTCAGATGAAAAGGCAAATGCAGAATCCCAGTCGCTTACCCAATCAGAGCTAGGACCTCGGCTTCTTGAGCCAATCTGGTGCCACAAAGAGTCATAAACACTACCATCATCTTGAGCCTCTGATGTCAAGGGCACAACACCAATGGAGGTGATAAAGGGGGTGGGAGAGGGGGAAGTGAGAGAGTGTGGAAGTGCTTGAGCTGCGTGGCTGTTGGCTGCGAGTGTAGAAGAAGTGGTGGAGTGGTGGTGCGGGTTAGGGATCAAAGTGGGATCTCTCTGAGGGTCTTCACCTTTGACCCGTTCGGCGATGAAAGGCTCCATGATGTCGGAGGCACTGCTGCTTCTTGCGAGGGAAGAAGGGGCAGGGGTGTCCAGGTCACAAGGTCCGCTCTGGAACACCTCAGAACAGGAAATAGGAGGGGCCTCATCACTCTGGGAGGAGTGACGCATCCGAGAGGTGCGAGATGTCAGCGCGACTGGTGGATCTTCAAGGTCTGGTAAATTGGGGGAGATAATAGTATGGCCAATTAAATTAGTAGGAGATGGTAATGTAAACATGTCAACACACATGTTCAGACACAAACATAAACAGAAAAGGCCAAAAAAGATTGCTAAACAGACACCTGCCAATGCAAAGACAAAATCAAAAGTATTCCCAAATATGGTCATGAGCATTGCAACACATAATATCGTTTGTCTGTCTGCATGAATGCATCTTAGTACATGCAGCTACAGATCAGAAGACCATTCATGGCTCATGCAATTTGTTAAAACTTCAATGAGCAAACACAAGACAAGAGGCACATTTATGACCAAACCAAAAATAAAAACGACCTTTTCCATCTTTAATAAAATTCATATGTACCATGACTATTTGGGAGTCTTAAAAAAGTAAAGCTGTGATGTTCAATATAACACAAACCATAAGTAATGAACTCAAAATAGCGGTGGCTACTTTGAGTAAAGTAAAGTAAATTGGTCAACACAGGCAACTTGAATGCAACGCAAAACAATGACTGGCATCAGTTCAAAAGTCATGCAAGACACTCATAGGAGGGAAAACAAAGAGAGGGGAATAGAATTTAAGGGTTTGCGCATGCATGTGGAGTATATCAAATGCCAGGTAGCGAACCTGCATGTGTGTATGCAGGCAGACAGGTAAAAGATGCAGGATAACAGGCATAGAAACAAGCACATGAAGTACAAGAAGTACGGATAGGTAGACAGGCAGGCCAAACTTCATGCATACATGTAAACAACAGAATCTGAGACGTGAGCTGCCTCCAGCTACCTTCTGAAGCTACTAACTGACATCAAAACATTAGTCAACTAATAGGGTAAAACCAAAATGACAGATGCAAAATTTTGCACCTACTCAAAACTCAACTGCAACAACTACGTCCAAGACAACACTAACTAACTTATACATGGGCAGCATAGTAAACAAAAATTTTGACAGGGCAAAGAGGACATATATTACACATAGTGCAATTAATTATTTTCAAAACTTTTAACAGTTAAATCACAAGACATAAGCCTTACATTTTTTTAATTATTCATTTTCATTTGGCTAATATCTAATGAGTCAATTTAGAGGAATAACTCAACTCTTTACAAACACAAAAAAGTTTCTTAATTTGCAAATTAAAAGTGCTGGCTGCAGTGTGGTATAATTGTCTGTTTTACACATGCAAAATTTTAGCCAAGGCTGATCAGAATGCACAGACAACTAGATACTCAGAAAAATTGGGAAGAGAAAGTCCAGATGACAAAGTTTCACTTGCTGATAGATGTGTAGATAACTACAGTTCCCAGGCAGACAGGTAGTGCAAAGAGTGTGTACCTGCCAGCTGGTCGGCAAGGGGGGGGAGTAAAGGGTGGTGGTGGTGGAGGAGGACAGGAAGAGGCGGAGCCAGAGCAGGAGCACTCTTAGCACTGCGGATAAAGGCTGAGGACAGCAGTGAGTCCCCCGTAGAACAGCTACGCAGAGCTGACAAATTGGGAAGAACAGATAGAAGAGAAATAGAAAGTCGAAAACGGGGAACAGTGTAAAACAGAAGAAAGTGCAGTGGGAAAAGAATGGTAGTGTTGAAGTGAGGTGAAGTGGAAGAAAATGCAAAAACGGCTAAAACTGACTAGTCAGATGTAGCCCATAAGAATTAAGTAGAATTCAGACAAAATCTGAGCAAAGACAGCAGACTGGAAAGCTGAGACCAGGGAAGTGAAGGTAGAGTGAAGTTGGGTTAACTCTGAAAGAAAGACAGTGACTAGTAAGAGGCTATAATGGCAGCTCAAATCCCTTCTTAAGACCATAATACACAGGAGCCCGTCAGATACACACTTCTTACATTTCAAAAGGAGTGCAACAGCTGCACAGATGTTGGTTGGTATGTGTCGCAGTAAAAACACACTGCTTGTGTTGTACGTAGCATCTATCTTGCTGAAATCCCATGGCTTACATGGGTGTGTCCCTACACCGCCAACCACGGTCTGCTGTGGTAGTGTCATCGCCAGGCTGATCTGTATCCAATGAGTTTGTTTTGATAATGGCTATCAATAACACTAATAATCATATATATTAATTAACAATAATCATCAATGTCTGAAAAGTGACACAGAGAATGAAGAGTAGTAACCAGAAAGCAGATAAAGCAGATAGGCAGAGAGGAGGAAAGATGAGGTGAACACACTGGAAAACTACTGTCCTTCACCATGCACATTGAAAGATGTCAGTCTCGTTTTAATGCTGTCGGTATGATGTCAGTAAGACTACCAGCACCTTTTCTCTGTCCACATAAGCTGGAAACCACATGAAGCACAAGTGAGCATAGACATGTGCAGAGAAATCAAAACTAAATTACTCCACACAAGCACTGAGGAAGTAGAAAACACTCGTTTTTCCCTGCTGAATTTCCACGGACAAATAAATGGGGCGTTTCCTCACAAACATAAGAAGGTCAGACATCAAAGAAGGGGAATACTGACCTACAGTCTTCTGGCGGACAATACTCCTGGCCTTTTCAATGCCTGGTGAGCCAGCCGTGGTGGCACTACGCTGCCTCATTGCTGCAGCCTGTCCTGGTTGATCTCTACTCCAGCCTTTAGAGAAGGACCGATCCACAACCTGCCGCTGGCCCTCTGAACCGATACCTTGTGTATACACAGATGGAAGTTGAGAGGGGAGAAGTTTTTTATTTAAACTTTTATTTCAATATTTAGAAGGTTCTTTTGCCACCAATTACATCTTTGAGTCTGTTTGTATAAGTCACTACAGTTTTGGGAAGTTTATCATATTCTTCATGATAGAGTCAATAAAACTCCTTTAAACTCCTTTAGACTGAACAGATGTCTGACATCTTCCGGGCTCTTCACACACGTCTATGCTGTGCATGTCTGGGCTTTAGCTGGACCACACATGAACAGCCTGAGACATGTCCAGAAGCCACTTCAGATTTCTACAAACCTCGAGTCTGAGAAGTTAATGAAGCTGCTGAATATGTTGTTGTATATGTTGTGTTTACCTCTGACAGACTATTGAAATTGCTGACAGCCACTGGATGAAACTGAAGGTTTAACTGAATAGTTAGTTAACAGAGAGTTGGTTTACAGTTTTCTGTGTCTTGACATTGTCTGTGATGACTAACCTTTTCCTTTGTGTTTCTTCTGTTTTTGTTCACTGAGTTTGTCCAGAGGCAGCTCATTGAGATCAACACTGTACAGGTTCCTGGCCAATACCTAAAAAAACATACACGCTGTTTCAGTACTTTCAGCCCACTCACAGCAGTACATGTCAGACAGAAAATGAAAAATGATGCAGGCAAAAATAAACACAAAAACAGGAGGTGTACTGCTTCCATCTCTAACAACTGTTTATGACAAGATATTCCTTTATTAGTCCCACAGTGGGGAAATTTCACAAATAAACAAGCAGGTGTCAGTCAGTCACAGTGATGATAACGCCCATTCCTGAATGTCTTTACAGCTGGAAGTATGTGGCTAAACTGGACAAGTTGGAAAAGCAAATGCTCTGTGATGAATTTACTGCTCTTCAGCAGAGTTTGGTGCCCAACAGGCTTTGACAAGATACTAACAATTAACCCAATGTATAAGTGTTTAAATGTCGAACTGGATGATTTGTCTGACAAACTACTAAATGGAATTATTGAGCTGCAAAGTAAAAACAGCAACATCTGAACATCCTGTCAAGTGAATTTCTCCATTCTACAGGGGGACACACTGACATTCATTTATTTCAACCTCTGCCATTCCTTTATTTCAAGTGAGAAGTTTTTGTGTGTACATTGTACTTGTTCAGTTTGGTTATTTTTAGTACCTTGGTCAGGGTTTCCATGGTGAGAGACCACTCTGTAACCAGTTCCTCCCAGCAGGTCAGAGAGGACAGGACAGAGAGGAGATCATCCCACAGTTCCCTGCTAATGTATACATTTAAGTTCCCCTTAATCCAGGCAACTATCAGCGTCTGTGCCGACAGAAAAAACAGGATGGTGAAATTATGGAACATCGTATTAGGAAAGCGTCTGAATCATAAAAGCTAAATATTTTATTATATCAGATAAATCCCTTCTGGGTACTGTTAAACTCCATTAGGGGTTTAGATAATAAGTTTGGTAAATACAAAAACTGAATAATATTTATGTACAGTATGTACCTGAAAGAGAGGCCCAGACAGTCTTCCTGACAATGTGTTGTGCTTTTTGCCATGAGGCATGATGGATGGAGGTCTTTTCATCACTGACTCTGTCACTCTCAGCAGAACCAATAAGATCTGCTCCCTTTGAAACAAATATAGTTATCAAGTTTGTTAAAATAAGGACAAGACACTACTGAAAAGCAAGTTTGCATTTTGGAGGGTCTTCTGCTTAGCAGAAACATGTTTTTACTGTTTTTATATTATTAATTTATTGTACTTTTGCTGGTTTGTGCAGCTTCTTTTTACCATGTTTTATGGTCCATGGTCTCATGCATGACAAGGCTGCGGTAAATGTTCAGGACTCGCTTGCACATGTCGACATGCTCCTCTAAAAGGATCTTGATGTCGTTGGCAGGCTCCAACAGAAAAACGTTGGAGGAGTGTGTGATAAATACCTGCAAGCAAATATTTAGTTTGTCAAAAATCATTTAAAGAACTTTCAATCAAGGTACAGAAAAAAAGAAAATTGGAAAAAACTGCAAACAAAAAGAACAATTTGACAACAGTTAAAATACTGTGTGTATGAAACAGACAGGACGACAGATGCTTTAAAGTCAATGTGAGAACCATACCTGAAGTGTAGTCTGAACCCCGGCACGAACACTGTACTCCAGCATTTCACTGTCAATTTCTTGCTTCATTCCCTGAGAAGAGAAACGAATACACAGAAGGTTCTCGTTTCTTACACATTTACATATAAAATACTACACAGCCTGTGAAAATAGACCAGTTCCAAAATCTGTCATCTGAATATCATCAAGATTATCTCTGCCAGGGCTTGTGGTTTAAAAATTAAAACAGTTCTGAATTACAAAGAAATCGAGTCTGACACTAAATGTAGATTTAGGAGGATTGAGTATGTGCATATCAAGACTTGTTGACACAGTCCATCGCTTATTTTTATATTTAAACAGTATCAGTTGCTTTTTTCAGATAATTCTTCACCTCGCTCTCTTTGTCCCCCAGCTCAGAACCTGACTCCAGGCTGCTGGCTGTGGCTATGGGATAAGAACCCACTTCCGGCTCTTTCATAAACACTGGCTTGTCCTCAATGGAAATCCACTCCTGGTAAACACGGACCACTTTTCGCATTGCTGCTGCCTCACACATAGGAAGAAGAAATGCCTAAAATGGCACAAACAGACAAATTAATACTGAAGATGATTTGAGGATTTCTTTAATGAAACATTGCAAGAGACCAACTGGCCAGTGCATGGATATACCAAGTAAAAGAAAAACAGGTGGAGTAGGGATGTCACACACAAAATGTAAGATTATTACCACCAAGATCTACTAGAAATAAGGATGTGGTGAGACATTGATGTGCAAGTCTAGGTTGCAAAGTACTGGAATTGCTTCACAATGTCAAAAATATTCATTTTTCCTTCACCTGTCGAAAGATTTCGGTGATAAAGTTAACGTTGGTTCTGGAGCTGGTCAGGACTCTCCTCACGACCTCCATGTCAGTCAGCTGTTCTTCATCCATGGAACAGAGTGAGGAGGAACTGGGTTCCCTTTCGGTCAGTGTGGAAGTGTTGGAGTGGCTCTGCTCAGGCTCGCCTCCGATCCCTGGCCCTTCAGATAGCCCCAAGCCGCCTCCCCCTGGCCTAGATGAACTACTGCTCCCTTCCAGGTGGCAGTCAGACCGACTCCCACCTCCACCACTGTCATCTGAGCTGCCTGCAGAGCGAGCTGCCAGGCCAGCTGCTGCTCGCTGAAGGTCAAGAGTAACACAGAAGTGAGCTTAGAAAATAAGGTGAAACTGAATTAACAGAAAACAACTGTTTACATGCTGACAATTTTGTGTTGCGTTTAGCAACACAAAATTGATCGTATGACCTGTATGTTCTTGGGGATGCTCTCTCCCTCTGTTCCTGGGATTTGTGTTTGTGTGTTGGGTCGTGGCTCTAGCCAGAAGGAAACCAGCCAGCGTATGAAGATGACTCTGGCCTGAAGGAAACTCTCCTTGGTGCAGTACACTGTTTCACCGCTGTCCTGCTCCCTACGAACTGCACTGTAATAGGGCTTAGGACGCATCGGCGGCACATCTGCAGGGAAAGACCTCAGTCTTTATTTGTATAGAG
Organism: Trinectes maculatus; assembly: GCA_016785345.1. Lineage (NCBI taxonomy): Eukaryota > Metazoa > Chordata > Actinopteri > Pleuronectiformes > Achiridae > Trinectes > Trinectes maculatus. The sequence continues at coordinate 403,750 of JAFBJQ010003275.1, forward strand.
TAGGACAGCACTGTAACATTATTGTTGAGTATGTGTGTTCCACATTTACAGTAACTTGTAATGCTTTTTGAGTTAATGGTACTGACCCAGTATGGGGTTGTAGAGGCTTGTTTCCGTCGCAAAGTTTGGAAAGATGTGAGGAAGGTAAAACTTCCTGAAGTGACCAAAGAGGAAGCTGAAGCCACGTTCATGGTTTTCTTTACAGCGCCACTCTAGAGACTTAGCCTGGTGGGGACATACGCACAAATACACACAAGCTGGTGTCAAACAGAGACTATAACATGCACAAAATAGGGTCAACTGGAGAAGAGCACCACTGAAAAAGTGGGTGCATGCTTGTGTAAATGACAACAAGAAGAGGAAATGGCACACAAAATCAGTTTGTGTCAGCTAGGGATGAGACTTGTATTTAATAGTGTTAGTGAGCAGTAAGGGGTTCAGATGGACACTTAATTTAATACCAGGATGTGCAGGATTAATGCAGGTTAAATCCCAGTAGTGTCATTAGTTTGGCATCAGAACACTTACACCAGTGTAATTGTGTAAGCTGTGTTAGTAAGAAATAATGATAATACCTGGTTTACCATGTATTTCAGCAGTGCTTCTAGGAAATAGGCAGTGAGGTCTTCTTGGTTTTTGTCACCAGACTGAGGAGGAACCAGTGGAGTGATCTCCTCTGGGGTCACCTGGGCTGCAGAGGGGAAGAGCAAGAAGACTTTGTGTTATTTTTTACAATTAAGAGTGCAATGTTGCTTAAATGTTGTCATCTCTGTAGAAGTAGTGTTAAAGCTGATCTGTTCATTTAACTCCACTAGGAAAGTGTGTGTGTGAGAGTTTACTAACTCTCTGTCAGACTCAGTGGGTGGTTGATCAGATTGTCCAGTGTTCGTGGTGTGCCATGGCAGAGTGGAGCTGGGAAGCCAGGAATCAAACAGGCAAACATGCAGAGCTGCTCCCGCTCTGCATTACTCTGTAATGCCTGCATCCATAACAGGAACAGGCGCACACCTTCACGGCGGATCTACAATGTAGATAACAGAGGTAGACGAGAAGAGGTGTGAAGAAAAGCAAATAAATGTATTTTAGAGAGCAAACATGTTCTCTAAAGAGGCCAGGACATTTGGTAAAGGCCACAACAACACACACAGTTAAAAAAAGAGCAGTACCTTTAAAGAGTTGCCAGTGTGTAAGAGCTTCTTTAGAATTAGCCCTGTGACAGAAAAAAACACAGTGTCCTGGTCATTTCAAAATACAGTGCGTAATGACTAAAGCTGAAAGAAGTGAACTTGGAACTCATGGGCAGCTCATGCTACATTTGTCTGTGTTTTGAATATTCAATGCATTAACATCCTATACTAAAGCATGATCACTACTGACATCCTAATGAAAATCCATTGTGGAAAGTATACTCTACAACTGCTCAACATCAAGCAGTGCATTTTTTCACTTTGCTAGGTTTCTTAGATGGTCTCTTCAAATTAAATGAACTATTCTGCTCAAGTGGCAACAGATTTCATGACTAGTTCAACCTGATTCATCATTGCATAGTTTTGTGCAACAATCTCATCTGTTGTGAACATGTACCACATCAACTGTAACATGTTTGAATAAGGAAGCCCAGTGTGGTTTTGTGTGAGATACCTATGCTGTGGAACTGCCATCGGCTCTGGATTCTCTCCGGCAGGAGCTGGAGGATTTTCTGTGGAGAAAAAGAAAATCGGTTAAGGGAATGAGACAAAAAATCACATGCTAACAACATTCAACACTGTAACACAGTGTGTTATATGCAACTTTACTTAAGTGAGTTTTCATATTTTGCACATATTTGGTGAACAATGCCCTGAAAAAAAAGCTCAAACAGATTTTTTATATAATATCATAAAAAAATAGGTTTATTGTCCAGCCTTAATTTCAACTACAACCATCAGGGAAAATCTATATTGAGCACATTCCTTCTTTCACCGACTTTCACCAGTCCACTGCTGTGTCCAGGCCTGTTCTGACTTAAACGAGGAGTGCTCGGAGTGTGGAGGGGCAAATGGATTTCAGTAAGAGACATATTCATGCTTTCTTATCTTATTCTGGCTACTTTAAGCACCCCCACTCTGTTGTATGTGTTGCAAAATCCCAATGGTCTAAGGCTGAGGTAAATACCAAAGGGTGTTTTTGTATTGAGGGTTAATTTATGTCAGAGTTTTATTTGATGGCAGCACTGAATATAGCATTTAGGGTTTTAAAATAGCACACGTGAAACTTGCATTCCTACTGCCAAATAAAGCAGTTCATCAAGCTAAAGACCTAAATTATCCTCAATAGTACTCAATAATTAAGTACTATTGCCTAAGTACTATTGCCTACAGCGCATCTATCACTAAACATCTATCAGGGTTGAATCTTGGAGAAAAACTCATGTCAAGCCATTTTTGTCATGTAAAATATGTTATGTATAATAAAACATACATATCAGACAATAATAATGAATACCCCACAGTTATTAATCTAACTGTTCTATATCGTGGACATATGGAAGCAACTTTAACCCATCAGCCTGACAATTATGCTCTTTATGCAAACATTTTCTGTAGACAGAACTTTAGGTAAAATGTGAGATGTTTCATTACCTCAAAGATGAAGAGGATTGAGTCCAGCTCCTCCCTCTGAGACTTGTGACCTGGAATAAGATTATATTGCACAGCAGACCAGATCCCATTAAAAGTCACCAAGAATGACTTACTGATCAATAATTTACTACTTTATACATACCTATGCTAGCCCACAATGTTTACATATTGTTTGGTTGTAAAACTTACCTTTTTGCCTAAGGCTGACCTCAATAGTGACAAAGTTTTCAAAGAAGACATAGTAGATATGAGAGTAGTTCAGGTCAAAGAACTGTTTCAGCTCTGCTGGCTCTGCATTTTCTGAAAGATGAGAGGGGAAATGAAGAATGAACTTACACATCCAGACTCACATGAACAGCACCAAGGTCGAAATTATCCACAGACTCTTCCACTGCCGGAAAGTCCTCCACACTTTGTCTGATTCCAAGACTGTTCCCACAATTTCCTTATTCATCTAAAATGCCACCTGCACCTATATCACATACAACACTTACATACAATTAGCTTATGTCTCTCTCTTTACTCCACTTACAAGTCTGTATGCAGTGAGACATAGCAGGAACATTTAGTTTAATATTACAGTAAAACAACTAAGTAATTTGATAAGCTTTAGACGTATAAGTCTAAACAAGTGATACGATGAAAAGGGCCATGTTGTGACAAATGTACTTTTCTGACTTTTCATCACAGGAAGTACATCTGTGTAATACAAATTCACTGCAGCATCTGGCTTCTCTAAAAACACTTGTGCATTGTCATGTCACAGTAGAAAAGACTCCCAGTCCAGTCTGGCTAAGATACTCTTCTGAAGTAGCAGCAGAAGTTTATCTTAGTGTGGTCTGGACTGAATCTCATCCTCAACACCACTGGCTGTCATTGGGAAGAGGACACACTGACTTAGACTGAGATAAACACAGGAACCGAGAACCAAGAATACATCTACCACTCTAGTTCAGGGTCAACAAGTGGGTAATGTAGGACATTATGTTTTGTGCTGATGCACACAAGCATGTGTACAGGTACAAACACCCTCAGAAGTCTTCTCTGGTGACAGGTGACTTTTGTTTATGTTAAGACTGAAAGCTGAACTATGCTGTACACTGTCATAGTTGTTGCCCTTGTAAGGTGTCTGTGCCCTTGCTGAGTGGTGCCTTTTCCTCAAGAGACCGAAATTTTAACACAACATTTACCATCTCTTACAAAAGTTAGTTTCTACAAAACCCATACTATATTATTTTCTCCTTCTTCAAATGCACATAAAATGCAATTACAGGTAATAGTAATGACTGCTGCCCAGTTTAGGTCTCAAATGTTTTAGTTCATAATGAATAAAGATCAGTATTGTGCATAAGGTTTTTAGACACTTTGGATGTTTGGACTCTTGGTTTGGGATGCACTCACTGACAGCTGTAAAAGACCGAAGCCACAGAACAAGTTCTCAAAGTTGCTCTAACAACCTGCCTGTTGAGGGCCTAGAAAAACTATCTACAGGTAAAGGGAGAAGAAATGGCACTGACTGATTTATAAGCAACAGGAGGTCACAGCACTGTTGACTTTAATGTTTTTAAGCAGTTTGTATGTGGTATAACGGTTTATTTTTGACGGCATCTCCACATAACTATCTAACACTTTACTGTAGGAACCATTTTGGCTAAGTCGATAGGCTTCCTTTGAAGATGACAATGCATCTTTGATATAGCTAATAATACTTTAATGTGCATCACCTTGGGGTCGTTGCGACTTCATCACAGTATGTAAATATAGAGAGACAGACAAAGTGGCAGCAAGTCCCCATGGGGACCCTAGAATAGGTCCCGAACACCTCCCTTGCTGATCGTAAGAGGTGATGGGAATGGGAAAGGATGGGATGTGCTGTAATGCAAGGACTACAGCAGCAATGCAACAAACTGGATGCCAGCTGCCTCAAAACGCCACAGAAGAAGAAGAAATGGCAGCAATGCAACAAATTGGATGCCAGCAGCCATAAAATGCCCCAGAAGAAGAATAAGAAGAACCTAGCCATACAACAACCCTGACCACAGAAGACAGAAGGAAAAGAAACAGGAGTCGGTCAGGGATTTGTCAGCCTATGGAGCAAGACAGTTTTAACGCAATCTACCAGAGCGATTCACTTACACCAGACGTCAGCAGAACCTTACGTTCGCTTCCTTAGGTGTCAAGCTTATTGCTCAGAAGGCTGTACAACAGTAGTGGTGATTGTTGTAATTGATGAACATGAAAATTGGATAAATAAAATTGGATTGAACAAACATTGCTGCTACATTTACTTCACACATTGTTATACATTACAGTCAATAAGTGATGTGAACAAAGCTACAAAATTAAATTATTTCCATAACGGTTTGTTTTACAAAGTACAAAAGAATATCATTGCAGTTACTGACACTAGGGCAGGCAAACATGGCATTTTAGTTATTTGTCTTTGAGTAAATACAACCAGTTTGTGTCAATTAGAGTAAAGACAATTGTTCAGTTATAGACTGCTTTCATGGGAACAATGGCTACATAAACATTTACAACATGGCAAAGTAATTCTTGTTGTGGGCTACATTGTATTACTGCTGCTTGTTGAAAGAGGCATTACTGTAGTTATCAAGTCATATCAGTGCTACAAATGACAGTGCCCATGCATATTTGATTAAAGTGGTGGTTTGGTACCGTGCCGTAAAATTGTGTGGTTAGCTTATGTGAAACTCTCAGTATTTCCTCTCAATGTCACTGCAGCCATGTTTGTGTGTGCATGTTTGTGATTATTCATCAAAGTCTTATGTTCCCCATGGAGCACAAAGAGTACACACCCCTCCTGTGTTTCTGTCTCTCTCTCTCTCACACACACACACACACACACACACACACACACACACACACACACACACACACACACACACACACACACACACAACCTGTAGCTATCAAGTCATATCAGTGCTACAAATGACAGTGCCCATGCATATTTGATTAAAGTGGTGGTTTGGTACCGTGCCGTAAAATTGTGTGGTTAGCTTATGTGAAACTCTCAGTATTTCCTCTCAATGTCACTGCAGCCATGTTTGTGTGTGCATGTTTGTGATTATTCATCAAAGTCTTATGTTCCCCATGGAGCACAAAGAGTACACACCCCTCCTGTGTTTCTGTCTCTCTCTCTCTCTCTCACACACACACACACACACACACACACACACACACACACACACACACACACACACACACACACACACACACACAACCCAGTAGTAGGCTACATACCAGAGAAACAGGAAATTGCGCTACTGTGCTGGTCACAGAGAGGAAATCATAGAGGCTATTTCCCCTCTCCGGTCAGTATGTGTTTGTGTTTGGGTGTGTACATGTGTGAGAGCTTCTGAGTGTCAGTGAAACACAGACATGTACAGACACTCACACACCCATTACTTATTCATACTCTTTAACAACCTATCTATTCTGCCCACACTGTACTTGAGTGTGGTGTTGCAAAGCAAAAACGGGCATACTCATATTCACTCAAAGTGCTGGTCTTGGACTTGACCCCAGTGAAATAACAACAGCCTGACCAGCAGCTTGAAGCCTCGCTATGCCTGAAGTTTAAGCTGTCAGAACCATACATGCAGAATGTTCTAACACCACAGACACAACTCTGTTCCCATTCACCTCCAGATCTCACCAGAGAAGTCAAACACACAACATGAAGCACATCTTTAAGCCGTCCGTTTAAAACCAATACCACTAGAGTCATTCTATCTGAGAAAATGTAACAGACTAGGAAAATTAACAAATCAGCAAAATCTGTGCGCTTGCTTTTTAATAAACAACAGGTGAAAACTGAAGCGACGAGGGTGCATTTAACAAATGAAAAGGTCTTAAATTGTGATAAAAGAAGTCTGTTCTTCGGGTTACAAGGCAACATTAAATGTCGTAATTGTCAAGAGGGCTTTGGTGTGGCATTCCCTGTATGCACAGCCTGGCACGTTCAAGTCAATCAGCTACATAAATTATTTTAACTTACCTATGACAATCCTAAGGTGTTTGAGTCTTGTCAACACGTCCTTCTTTGGGTCCAACACTTTCTGTGTTGATTTTTTGACGTCCCCATGAGGCTTTTTGGAGAACATTCCTGTGGCAGGAGACACAAGAATGCGATGGTAGACAGCAAGGAGGAGCTAGCTGTGTAGCCGCTTACACAGACCCAGCTAGCCTTAATCTTCAATCTTTAACGACACGCCGATGCTCTTGGACCATTTAATAACACTGCGTTGTGGATTAGCGGTCCTCCGCAGCAACGCGGAGTTTATCAACCAATACCAAGTTTTCCCTGAGAGCACACATCATGTCCAAACTAATTTAAATATGTGAAACGTAGCGGGGCAAAGCATCCATCCATTGCACCTCCCTCCCACAACAGCCTGAAGCCTGAGTTGGTTAGCTAGCTCCACTCTTCACTTGGAAAACATCATGGCGGTGGAGGGAAAACAAAATAATGGATACCAGAGAAATTCAACGTCAAACTACTCTTAACCAAATGCAACCACGTTTCACTCAATTTGAGCAATATTAAATACAAGTAAATAAAACTGGAATATGATTTGACACAAAGGATGTTTACAGACTTGCTAATGTCAGACTATTAAACGGCTCTCGACAAATCTACTCGATCGTTCCGCCTCAAGCGGAAGTGGTGAATTCTGGGTAGTGTAGCTTACAGGTCGTTGCTAGACTCTTAATGATATGAGTATTGGTGATACAGAAAACTACAGTTCCCGATACAAATAAGAGTGCTGTTCTGAGATTTGTTTTTAGCCTAGCTGGGACACGAGTGAAATAATAACAGAAAAAACATCCCATAGAAGCCTATTTTTCTGAGTTTGTTTTTTATCTCTGTTTTCACATACGCACAGCACCTTCATCGTGTGAGTTCTGGTTTATTTTTTACGCGTCTTTGCAAATGTTTCTTTTTACAGCAAACCGTTTGTATCTTGCTTGTGGTCTAACAACTCTGACTTGCTAACATGCTAACATAGTGTTAGCTTGACGTGTGTATGTTTATTTGTCTAACACTGAGAAATTAGTAACGGGGGAAACAGCTTTTTTATAGTAAAAGAAAACTACTAACCTAAAATAAACTATTAAATTTTATGTTATTACTGGGTTCATTTCAGTGACTTCAGTGAAACAATAGCTACAACCACAAAGTAATTTGCCAGGCATACTCATTTAAATCACATCTGTCATTCAAAGTGTAATATGATTATCGAGGGAAGTCACTGTAACATGCAGTAATGATCATAATGAATAAAGGAAATCGTTACGTGTGGGAAATGCCAGTAATAATAAATTGATGCAGTATGCAACTGACGGTCTCCTCTCAGGTTAAAGGGGGACTAATAGAGATTCTCAGTGGATATAAAGATCGACGTGCATTTAGGTCACCTAGATTTTATTGTCTTTAATCCTAAACGGAAAGCAGTGACATTGAGTGTAAAGCTGTATCTGTTGTAGAGTCAATAGTCTGACATTGTCTTTCAGTTTAATACTACCAGTCTTAAGTTAATCTGCTGTCATGCCGGTGCATCGTGACCGGGAGAAGAAGGAGAGTACTGCAGAGGAGATGGAGGTGGAAGATCAGGAGCAGGAGGCATCAACCTCTGAGGAAGAGGATTCTGATACCTCCTCTGTCTCTGAGGATGGAGACAGCTCAGGTGAGAGACTCTGAAACTGAAGAACATTTGCATAACATTAATTCTCCAATTATAGTTCCGTAGCTGTGAAGCAACAATAATGTCTGACCAAAAAGTTAGAAAAAATATATAAATTGAACTGGGTCAAAACAGTAGAAGCTGAATATATTACACTGTTGTGATGTGTTAAATGTGTGGTTTAACATTATTTTAAGTTAAGTTGTGTGTGTGTGTGTGTGTGTGTGTTGGATACTTCTGCTGTTCTAGAAATGGATGAGGAAGACTGTGAGCGGAGGAGGATGGAATGTTTGGATGAAATGTCCAATCTGGAGAAACAGTTCACTGATCTCAAAGACCAGTAAGACTGACAATGAAGTTTGTCTACATGTGTATTAAAAAACAAAAACTAGGAATTAATGTGTTTTAAAATGATTGCCATCTGTGCATGTGTACAGGCTGTATCGTGAACGTCTCAGTCAAGTGAACAGTAAGTTGACCGAGGTGGAGGCAGGTCGAGCAGCAGAATATCTGGACCCTCTGGCTGTACTACTGGAGAACATGCAAGTCCGCACTAAAGTAGCAGGTAACTCTAACACACACAAATATGTATTAAGCTATACACACTTGAGTGTCATTACTCACTATTACTTTGTCATTCTCTCTTTGTTTTTGCCAGGTATCTACCGAGAGTTGTGTCTGGAGTCTGTAAAGAACAAGTATCAGTGTGAGATCCAGGCAGCATGCCAGCACTGGGAGGTTGGACACTCTCTCTCACATTCTCACACACACACACACCCACACAAACACAAACACAAACACAAACAAATGGTTCCTGTCTTACTAATTGACTCATTGTGCTCATTTATAATTTTTGTGTAATTAGTGGTGTATTAGTAATGTATTTTAATGCACATGTGAGTTCAATCTGTGTGTTTGAAGAGTGAGAAGCTGCTGCTGTTTGACACAGTGCAGAGTGAACTGGAGGAGAAAATCAGAAGACTGGAGGAGGACAGACACAGCATAGACATTACATCAGGTAATGCACACAGTTGTTACAAAGCGTCATGTCACGCTTGTGAAACTCAATACAACACATTTTAAGTACGGTACTAAGAAGCCACTGCACACATCCAGCACAGTTTATCACATGCAGTGCACACAGAAAACAGAATTGTTTTGTCTTTGTCTGCATCTACTTCTATCAGAGCTGTGGAATGACGAGCTGTCAGGAAGGAAGAAGAGGAGAGATGCTTTAAGTCCAGACAAGAAGAGGAGGCGACCGTCAGTGGTGTCTGATATCCATTTAATGTTAACACCTCTATTACTAATCACATTGAAACTACTACTAAGTAATAGTAGTATAATTGTTTATAAAAACCCAAATACTGATATCCAAATGCCACCTTCTATTTTAAGTTTATTTAATTAGTCCTCACACTCGTAATGGCCTTAACCCCATCTACGCCCATATATTGTGTACATGTTGCCTGACCTGGACATCCTGGAGGACTGGACAGCCATCAGAAAGGTGTGTGTGCAAGTATGTATTTAATATATGGACATTTGTCTTGTCTGTGTTGGTATCTTCTAACAACCAAGCATGTGTGTGCTGTTTTCCAGGCTGTGGCTACGCTGGGCCCCCACCGAGGAAAGTCTGACTCCGACGGCTCAGGGTTCCCATTCAGACCAGACAGAAGCAGACCTGTACTGAACTGCTGAAGCACACATACCCCCGCCCCCCACCCACCACACACACACACACACACACACACGCAATCACAAATAATGTAATGACAGATAGGCACACAGTGGAACTTTTGTCTTAATCTTCCATCAGTCTGCTGCGCTGCTCAGCTAACAGTGACACCAGTCGGTAAGTGGCCTCTTTTGCCAGGAGGCACCCACAATATGGACTCACAGGTCAAGTCAAACAAGAACATGAACAGATGTTTTGCCTACACGGCTCTGTTCCCTGATTGGGGTGGTCAGAGTGTGATTCCTCATTACAAAATAATAAGAAAACGGGTGATGTCCAGAGTACAGGCTACATTTTTTGGCTAATTTGTATCATAAGATGTTATGACTCCTAATAAGAAATTAGACCATGATTTAAGTGCCCTTCACCCATGTTTACATCAGGTTATAGTTCTTTGACTTAATTACAGAGTGTTTCTCTTTTCGAGCTGTTTTTCTTTCAAGTATGTGTAATATTCTGAAAGAATTTTTATACGTTTATACGTTGAACAGATCCAACTCTAGTTTAGTGTTAATGAGTGTTAATGTCTTTTCACGTTAACACACATTTTACAGCCTAGCCAGTCGGTAAGTGGCCTCTTTTGCCAGGAGGCACCCACAATATGGACTCACAGGTTAAGCCAAACAAGAACGTGAACAGATGTTTTGCCTACACGGCTCTGTTCCCTGATTGGGGTGGTCAGAGTGTGATTCCTCATTACAAAATAATTAGAAAACGGGTGATGTCCAGAGTACAGGCTACATTTTTTGGCTAATTTGTAGTATAAGATGTTATGACTCCTAATAAGAAATTAGACCATGATTTAAGTGCCCTTCACCCATGTTTACATCAGGTTATAGTTCTTTGACTTAATTACAGAGTGTTTCTCTTTTCGAGCTGTTTTTCTTTCAAGTATGTGTAATATTCTGAAAGAATCTTTATACGTTTATACGTTGAACAGATCCAACTCCAGTTTAGTGTTAATGAGTGTTAATGTCTTTTCACGTTAACACACATTTTACAGCCTAGTTCATATTCTAAGCAAACATTGTGTAGAAAGGTGTGTTTTCAGTAGATTTAAAGGCAGGACCATATGCAGTATCAATGGGATGCCAAGTCATTGGATTTTTTTGTCAGTGGAGTCTAAAAACTGGGAAATACCCTCAAAATTATGTTGCCCACTGTGGCCACTTATTTCTACTCTTTTTTTGTTAAAGGTTAATATAAGTGAAGGCAAAATGTTAAATTATAAACATAGGAAAAGGTCTGGGTCAAATACCAAGGTATCCCTTCAAAGGTATCTACAAGGTATTACTCAGACATTATCCTCTGCTTATCCCATCTACCTCTTCTCTCTTTCTCTGTTATGCCGAAATAAAAAATACTTGTTCAGTTCTTATGGCCATGTTAAAGCTTATTTGTTTATTTGTTTTTATGGCTGTGATTCACGCAGATTAGTCATGATTGTTTTTAAGACCAGCAATGATGACAGCTAATTGAATAGAAGTGGAAGGAACCAAACCACATTTCTTAAGTCATACACCTTAACTGATTCTTCACAGGTGTGACACGCTGAGATGATGAACAAACTATGATTTAATAGTACAGATATTTTTACAGTTTTTACTAATGTGTTGTGAAATATTCAAATTATTTTTCAACAAGCATTGCATCAGGTATATTTTTCGTTAATGATGTGGCTGGGTTTTTACAATTAAACATTTGAAATTACTATGTGGTGTTAAGATCTGTGGTGTTTTTAGTGGTCAACTTACAGTAAGGTGCGTGTGATGTGTTGTGATAGTTGATACCCTGCCAGGCCTGAGGATTCTCTGCACTGAACCTTCAGCCCTGGCTTTAAGTGAAAACAAAATCATCAATGAGAATGAAATATGTAGCAGCTGTTGTTGTATTTATACTATACTTTGCAGATTGCATTCTTAAACCTAAACGCAAAGTACAAAAAAGTGGCTGACCTTCCTGCATCTGAGATACTTGACATCACAGTATCCTGTATATCCTCTTAATGAAATCTGATTTCACGTCAGAGCATTTCCTCCTCCTTTTGAACAATGCCATTGTTGCGTCTCTGACCTGACACTGACTCCAGGCTGCACTGAGATTTCAACACAGATGAGTGACTGGCTGTGTTTTGCCTTCATCAGATAGGACACACAAAGTGTAAAAGAGGGAGAACTTGCAACTTGTACAGATTTGTGCAGAGCAGATTGGATCCTCGGTGCATTATCTATCTATCTATTAGGCGCCAGCTATAACTGGTCATCTACCTGGCACCCAATACTGTACCGGTTTACAAAAAACAACTTTTTAGAGACAAAACAAAATTGTAAGCTCTGTGTGACCTTTTGAAGCTTAAACACAAGTAAAATACATTATTATAAGTAGACATTGGACAGTCTTTAATCATCTATTAATCATCACTTTCACAAAATGCACACGGGCGTTTTCTTTCTCTTCCAGTCACCCATCTGTGACTCTCATACTGAGACACGAGTTGTTTTGACAAAACAAATGTGTCCTCAATAAGTCACTTCTTTTCAAGCATATGTAAGTCATTGTAACATGGTCAAAAGTACTGTTTATCTGCTTCTCAGAGTGCTCCAAATGGTGCAAGAAAGCCAGTGTGATTAAGTTATGCACTTTAATCAATTTTATTTTTCATATATTTAAAACGTTCACTTGACCTCAAGGAAACATTTAAACGAGTTAAAAATCAACTCAGTTCATTTGGAGAAAACCAGACCTGGTGTTGTCTGATGTAACTATAGCTGAATCCAGGTCAACAACAACAACACAGATGCTAAATGGATACATTTTATGTTATGGTGACCATGATAAGTGTTGGTATAATAAAATAAACTGTATTAGGCCATCACAGATCACTTCACTGACAGCTCAGAATAAATTAGGTTTCTTTTTTCTGCCATTAGGATGAAATGTTGCCTGGTTACACATGAAAATTGCTTTCTTCTTTGCAACATACAGCCTTTCTACATGCAAATAGTTCAACCTATGTCACATTTAAAATCTTTTTGTCATAATCAAGCTTCAAGCTGGGAATGTAGTTGGATGGTGACATGGTGATGAGTGGGAAAAACAAAGGGAATCAGGGAGAAGAAATAGAGAACATGATGTGACTGGAGAAGATTATGATTGCTGATGTTTCCTGACTGCTAACACAATTTATTGAACATCTTAAATATGTTCCAGTAGAAAACTGCAACCCACCCACCATCCATCTAACATTTGTTTAACTTTAACCATAAATGTATCACATTTAAAGAAAAAAAACCTGGCCGGAATCAAATGGCGTCTTCAGGTGAGGGTCTGTGCTCTTCTGGTGACTGGCTGTGTGGTGGGGCGGGGAGGGATGGCTGGGGAGGGGTAGGGGCCATGGAAGAAGGTGGGAGGCTGTCAAACAGAAGAGGCCGCATGAGGGGAGCATGGTGAGGATGAGGACCTGGAGGAAGAGGTGGTCCACCAGGAGGGAAACGAGAAGGGAACATCATCCCTGGAAGCGGTGTGGCCCACCCTGGAGGCAAATCACACAACACAGAGTTAAGTTTAAACTAAAAAACATCAAGAGATAAGATGCTGATGATGGCTGTGACTTCTTACTAGGTATCATTAGAGGACCTTCTGGTCCCCTGGGAGGATAGAGATCAGGAGGCGGGGGTCCATAGGGAGGTCTACGAGGAAAGGAACCATCTATGGGTACCAGTGGGGCTCCAGGTGGGGCCGGGCCTCCCATCCTTGGATCCGCTTCATGGGGAGTCCTTCCATCACCAGGACCAGACTGGTAATACAGATTGAAAAATGGTAAATGTGTTAGGTAACACAACAAATCCCATTCTTATTAATCCAAGGGAGGTACAGGATATGTGATTCAATATGGCACAATCCTGTCTTCACTAATCAGCTGAACAATATATTGTGAAAAGTGGTGTTGTAACAGCATTCAAATAAAATAGTAAATAGTTTTATAAAGTTTTACTGAGCAAAGTGATCGCAAGGATTAACCATTCTGATATATGCAAAGAAATAACTATTTAACATCGACCAGTGACAGTCACTTATTTTACTGTTGTAAGAATAAAGAGATGTGTTTATACTTGGAGTATGTAATGCAGCATTTTTTCCATTTCATTATTAATGTTGATTGGAATTTCACGTCTACTGTATATGTGCTACTTAGAATTATTTATATTTTAGAGGAACTAGAAGTGTAAATGCATAAAATTATCATTAAGGGAGAACAGATGCAGTCTTTTTTTCCCTCCTCTCACACACAATGTGTCTCTTACCTCTCTGTGTTCCAGTTCACCAGGTCCATGGCTGTGTTCCCTATATGTGCCATCTGTATTGACAAACATTTTGTCTTAGTACTGGCTTAGATCTCCATTCATATACACTTTATTTAAACACAACCCTCTATTTAGAAAAAAGATTTCTTGCAAAATCAGAGCAGAAGATACAAATGAGAACATAATGAGGCAATAATAAGCAGCTGTACAGATTCCAGTGGCTCACCAGCCATGTCTGCAGGGTGGAGAGGTCCTAGTGGACCAGCAGGGGGGAAACCCCTGAGATGGGGAGGCGGTGGGCCAGGTGGTAAAGAACCAGGTGGAGGCAACAGACCCAAAGCTCCTGGAGGTGGTGGAGGTCTCCTGTACATTGGACCGCCTGGTTCTGGAAACATGTAGCCTAAGAAAAAACACAGTGAGAGAGAAAGAAATGTATAACATTATATGTGAGGGTTTCTCAAGACTGTATTGACTTTATTCCTAAAGCTGTACCTAGGTAAGGAAAAAATGTCATATTGATATTAGTGTAGGTTATTCTATTTTTAATAACTGGAAATCAATCACCATATTGTGGTAGATATTTTGGATACTGGAGGTTTAGTATGAGTGTCTGAAGTTGGATCCATGAGAGCTTAAAATGAATTTTGGAGAATACATTTTGTTGGTTTTACATCTAAATGTTAACACAACTGTTTCAAAGACCATCTGTAGTTTCCAAAACTGGAATGCAGTGCAGTCCACATGCACTGTAAACATGCATCTGGCATTCACATGCACATATGATTTTAGCTGTCGCAAAATGTTGGTGCAACTAATAATCTTAAAGATGGCTGCATTCCATTTGCGCTTCCAGGTACTGCGCATGCTCGTTCACTGTCACAACCAAACTTCAACAGAATGCTATTAGAAAAATCTAACTTTTAGGGTTCCCAAAAAAGTGTGCAGAGACAGATGCTTTCTTCTTCTTAGAGACCACATATAACACTGGGCCATTCATGATGCTAACAGTGCACTGACAAACATATCAACGTATTAATCCATGAGCTCCTTAAGACACAATGGAAATCCAGCGATGCCACACTCAAATATCTCCCCCTGAAAGTGAAAACTTAAATAACTTAACAATAAATAAATGAGACAGGTCAGGGCTTTTCAGGCTCAATGGATGTAGAACTTTGTGTATCTCTTTGACTTTCTTCTTACACACACACACACACACACACACACACACACACACACACACACACACACACACATACCTGGAGGTCCTAGGGGCCCAGGAGGTCCTGGTAGGGGTCTCCTGCGCTCTCTCTCCCATGTAGGAGAGTTTGAGCCACTGTCTGAATGAGGACCTCCACTGCGCTCTACTTCCCCCTGTCCACCTGGGGGCTCCATGGGACCACGACTCACTGTGGATAAAAGGACCAGAGGAAAGAGTACAAGGGAAAAAAAAGAGTACAGAGAAGGTGGAGATGACAGATAGAGAGAGAGAGACATAAAGAAGGTCGAGAAGTAGAACCGAGCGCCCAAACACCAAATATAAGATATAGATAATAAGACCAGAATGAGTGAAGGAGCAAGCGAGAAAAGGAGAAAGTATAAAAAGGTCACGTCAATGAGAATGAACTGATATTATGAAAAACATTTTGTTGTTTCAAACACCAACAGCATGCCAGCATACACATCATGCTACTACACAAGATTCAGTGACTACAGTCCATCATGCTGCAGGCAGCTGATTATCCTCAACATGCTGCATGTGTTTTGTGTAACGATAATAAACAAAACAAAAAAGTTTTTATTACAAGTAGGTAAGAGCACAGTAATCATTAAAAATACATTGAATCTCAACCTACTATGGGAAAAATGTACAGAGGAAAAATTTAAAAACACTAACCCTTAAATTGCTTTTTTGAGAATCAATATGGTCATATTTTGCTTTAGTGCACAGCTGTAGGTGATTTTGTGTGTGGGTGCATACCTCTAGGAGACAATCGAGCAGGAGGGCCATCCATTAATGTTGGAGGAGACAGAAAAGGTCTTGTTTCAGATGCTGGTCGACCCAGAGGAGAGGGACCATATGGTGACCTTTCACCTGGAGATAAAGAAGAGGTTAGTCTACAGTTCAGGAAGTTTGTTCTACACAATATTGGCCAAGAAGGCCACACAATATTTATGTGTGAATGTGAGTATGTGTGATTGTGAGCACATGTGCGTGTGCTCACCTCTAAAAGGTAGTGGTCTAGCCAGAGTGTCCAAAACAAATGGATCTTTGTCAAGGGAATCTAGCTTGAACTGTGTGTCTGTCAACCTGTAAACAAACAAACCTTAAGTTAAAACACGACAAACATTTTTGACGATGACCTGCTGTTTATAATATATGAATATATTGATGAAAGATCACAGAATACAGCCTATTATTACAATTGAGCAGCAAATGGGAACAGTTTATAAAGCCAAGATTACTTCTGTCTTAGGAGGGCATTCTCTCTTCTGATGTCTGATAGATCTCTTTCTGCTCCTCGGGCTGCAAGCTGGAAAATGAAGCCAACATGTCAGGACCATGACATGACATACATGCACAGATACAAATACAGTCTAGATGCATGAGAATAAGTATGTTTAAAGCCAGTATTTTGAATACATTGCAAATATCATCATAGGTTAAGCAGTAGCAACATAAAAATCTTGAATCCCCAAGTACATCATCATAGCAAGTCTGACTGCTGCAGTGACAAACAAAAAAAGTGGGGAAAAAAATACCAATATTGATTAACAGGACTAATGTGATGATAAGATCGAGGCATGTTTCTCTGTTGTTTGAAAGTCAGACATTTACTTACCCAGTTATTATGAGCCTTTTTCTCATGTGCTGATATTTGGGTCTGGTAAGACTGTTTGGTCTTCTCCAGCTCTTCCTCCATCTCTTCTGCTCGTTGCCTTAGAAAACAGTGACGTACAATGAGGCGAGGCTGTATGTGTGGAGGGAGCTTCACAAATGTTGCATACTGTAAATGTGTTTGGTAATAGCTGATGGGATCAGCTACCTGTAGTTATTGAGTTCTTCCATGGCCAATGCAATGTTTTTGTCTGCTTTATTTAATTTCTCCTCTTTCTGCAGGCGCTCCTTCTCCTCCACTGTCAACAGTCTGCAAACATACACGATTTTTTTTTTTCAAAACAATCCGAAAATACTATAGCTAGACTCACACCTGTCCATTCAGTCAATGCTTCCATACCTGTGCAGTTTGAGCTCATTCTCCTGGTACATTTCTGTCATAATCTGGAGTTTTTGCTGTAACCGTTGGACCTGAGCACAGAATTACAGAACTATTATTAACTATTATTACCACTGAATAGCATTAACATATAATAACACACTAATACACAGCTGCAGTATGCTACCTGGTCTGAGTAGTGCTCAGCATCTGACTGCAGAGATAATCTCTCTTTCTCCAGCTCCTGAATGCCTTCTAAAAGGAAAAACAAATACATGAGTGTTAGTGATAGACAAACATTTTATCAATGACAATGCATGGTTACTTTGCTCATAACAATTTCATAAACTCTTGCAACAGTTGTTTACATGCAACAAATTACATACCAAATATTCTAGTGGGCACTGTTAACTTTCACACTTTGTCTTGTTCTAGATCAGAAAACATAAAGCTTCACGGACACACGGTTTTAAGGTGACTCACCTTGCAGGTCTTCTTTAGCTTTGACTTCATCATTCAGTTTGGCAAATACTCTGTCCTTGTCTTCATCTACAGCTTTGAGGTCTGCATTCAGCTACAGACATATAAAAACAGATTATCAGGTGTGACAATCTCTCAAAGCTTCCCACACATATATTATATTGTCCAGTATTAAGCATTTTAATTAAGTGTCTGTTTCCATTTTATTCACAAACCTTAGCAGCATAAATGAGCTTCTGGACTTTCTGAAAATGGCCATCTGTGCCTTTCCCATCCCCGCTTCCATTCTCCTGTTCTTTTCCTGGTGCTCGATTGGATGTCTTCTTCCTTGCTCCTTCCTCACCTTCCTCTTCCTCCAGGTCAGAATCCCAAGCTTTCATTCTCAGCAGGCAGTCTGTCAAAGACTGAAAAAACAAAAATGTGTCGTCAACCAACTCTCTTACAAAATGTATCATGTAAAGTAAACAAGCCCTTGAACCAAAGTTAGTATAATTTCCATCAATGTTTTGTATCCCAGATTTAGTTAAAAAACATTCTAGGACAATATGCAGTGGCTCGTGTTTACTATAATTAATGTTAGATCCAACCATACCAGTATACGCTCATCTTTATTGGCTACATCCTGCTGCATCCTGCTGTAGGTGGCCTCACATCTCTGCATCTCCACCTCCAACTCACTCACTCTTTCTGCCCATTCCTCCAACTGCTGCTTCAACTGCAGAGAATGAGATGTGTGGAAAGATAAACAATGATGCAAGTGACAAGGGGGAATAGAAAAAGACAGAATGTGGCATAGGCAAAGATACTAAATATGTTGAGCATATAGACTTCAAAATGCAACTGAAGAAAACAATCTACAATACATAGTTATGTTTTGTGTGTGTGTGTGTGTGTGTCTGCATGTGTATACGGGTACGCACGTGCGTATTGCTTTCCTGTAGCAGCGTATTCTCCTCTCGAGCTGCTTCCAGGTTCCTTTGTAGTCTGTCACTGTTCATAGCATACACTTTCATGGTAGTTTGTGCCTGAAAGAGACAGGCAGACAGCTGTAATGTCGTATGAAACACACATCGACACAACAAGTGGGAAGAAGTAGCAGATTGGAAAGGACAGAAATGTGAAGCCACTATCTCGAGAAAAATTAGAACATGAATACAGAGTAGTGGTGACTGCACCTGCTCTTCCTGTGACTGGAAGTCTTTAGTTTCATCTTCAGTTGTTTTCATGCTCTCTTCAAGCACGGCTATCTGGACAGATAATCAAATAATCCACTCAATTAATAGCACAGCATGCAATAGATTCTTAGTTAGCACAGTTTATTAGACTTTCACAGTTTTCTATTGGTGATAGTAGTGTGAGCTCCTACCCTTCTCTCTTGCTCTATCCTGTGCTCTTTCTGTTGGTCCAGTTGATCCTTTAATTGTTTAAGATCCCTTTCATGCTCCGTTTTAGTATGTGCTAACTGTCTGGCTTTGACCTGAAGAAGTAAGATAGCAAAATGTGTTCAGGCAACAACTTCAAATGAGAACAAGATTCATTTCAGACCAAGAGTTAAATGGGTTTGAATTTTGAAATATTTTAAAACTTCTGTTTACACTGACATCATCATTTTATGAAAAAAATGCATGCAGAATTAATATGCATCACAATACACTGTCCAGGCAAAGAACGAAGACATGGAGCCAAACTGCTAAGTACATTTGCTGTAGAAGTAAGAAAAAAACTACATGGAAGAAAATGACATTTTTTTCGTTCCTAATAAAATTAAAATATTTGTCTATGTTGCAGGCAAGTTGTACCACATTTCTTAAACTCCCTTTAATCACTGTCTCTGACGTACCTCCAGCTGTTCTGTCTTTTCAGTTTGGGCTAAGACACCACTGTCCCTCAGTGAGTCCTCCAATTCATCATACTACAAATGGTACATGATAGTGAAATATACCACATTAGACATTTACAAGACTCATGCTCACCATACCAAAATGTAAATTTCTTCAGGATTTGAAATTATTTTGCATGAATAAGTGTTATTTTTGACATTCCTGTAATCAAAGCACATAAAATACTGACTCTGCATTTTAAGCCGTTTAAAACACATAGCTATCTGGCCTTATCTGAACAATGCCGTTATGTGTTAGAGATGCCGAGTCTTTATTTTGACAAAAGTACCCACCTCTTGTTGACATTTACTTAGAGACTCAAGGACTTTACACTTCTCTTCAAGCAACTGTTCAACCTGTGTAGCCATCCACTGCTCTTTACCTGAAACACAGGGAATGCAAAGCAAATTTAAATTATGTTTATCTGCCGTTTTACTTTAATACTTTCTGATTTGTGAGTACATATGCCGTATTCGGAAAAAGGCAAAATGATTTATGTATTTCTGTTGAGTCATATCAATGTGATGGCAATTGATTAGTAATAAGAGCTTACTTCGATACATTCTGCTTTTGACCTGTTGAGATATTAAAAGAAAAAAAGATAAACAAGAGGTCATTAATGGGACTTCCTGACTGGGCAATAAATGGTACAACTATTTTTCGTTATTGTTAAGTGTATACAAATGGCTGTGCACTCACAGAGCTATAACATCTACACATGAACAACAGCAATGTCACCAGTCCAATCAGACAGGTGATAATGGCTGGTTCCCATGGTAGCCCATACAGGTCTGGACCTGGTCTGATGTCATCAGGTAACGATGACACAACCTGAGCGAACGAGAGCGAAGCGTTAAACATGACATCACATTTCACTGAACATCTTTGAAACAACTCCTTTGCAGTTCAGTACACTTTACATTGAGATATACTCACTGTGGACATTAGATTTTTATACATTGGACAAATGTATTGAAAGAATAGTGCTTCATTATAGAATTTTTTTTTTTTACAGTGACAGCCCTTTGAGACACTTCACTATACACAGTATTACAGGGACAAAATCGTCAAAGAGAAATTAAAATGTTACAGTAATCATTTGCTACAGAAGAAAATCCACATGTAGCTATCATTTATTAAAAAACACTTTGTAGCGGTAATCAGCAGCAGACCACCTGACAGGAGGAACTAGCATCGCTGTCAATTAGCTAGTTAACTATCACCAGCTGACTGACAAAATACGAAAAAAAATATTTTTTAAATATCAATTATCAATAGCACAGCCTTGACAGCTGGTCCGTGGCAATGGTAGAACACGTGAAATCAAAAAGGGAAACAAATAGCATTAGAAGACTTAGCTAATGCGCTAAATTCGACTCTGACAGTCCGTTACGTTCTTTGAGCTGTGAATGCTATTTAGGAAATGCTAACGAATCCTGCCACATAACCTACATCCTTCACTTTCTCCACGGCGATACTGTAGTAAGCCTCTGCCGTCGCCTGGAGGTCGGCTCCTGTGCTGGCCAACTGGTCACTGGTCGCATGTTCCGCCATGTCCATTATGTTTCATTTGGCTGATTGTGTAGTTATTATTTTGTTTATTCCGACATAGATTACAAAAACTATTGCCGTCAACCGGGCTAACAGCGGCACCACATCCTATTTACAACACCGACGGTAAGGAATAGACCATGTTTCCCTGCACGTCGGGGGAGGGAGTATTAGATATCTCTGCAAAGTACTCACAGTTACACAAATAGATTGTAATTATTCTAAATAATTGTTATACTACTTGCGGCAAATGCATCAAGCATTGACCGGACATATGAACGTTTCGTTATGGGCACTTTAAGTTTAGGTAGATGGCATTCCACCCCCGCTTGTGCATATGGGTCACTTGTAACGTCACCAATTGTAAAATGCCACACTGGCACGTCGGAGTGATTTGAAAGTGACACCTAGAGAAACAGGTGTCAGTAAAATACCACCATGGACTTTAAATTAAACAACTGTGCTATTAGTCTTATTCTTACAAGTTACTAAGTAACCAATGTAATGATCTCTAACTGAATACTCAAGCCAAAGTGTCTCGAAGCGCTATAGCATGTGTCCTCTGTCGTGAGTTACTGTTTGTGGTTCCAAACTCCAGGACACAGGACACAGGTGATCCTTAAGGTTGTACTCACCGAACTGGCTTCAGTTTCGCCCATTAGGAACAAAATGTCCTCTAAACCATCTGATACGATTCCCCTTTAAAGCACGTTGATCCCCAGCTGGCTCAAAGCCTGGAGCTGACTCGGCACTGAAGGGGCCGAGCCAGTGGTGGGATGAGTGTCAGATCAACATGTCTGACGACCGTGTTTTACTGTGTGTCACTATATATATATATATATATGTATATATATATATATACACACACACACACACACATACATATATATATATATATACTGTACACACACACACACACACACACATACATATATATATATATATACTGTACGTACACACACACACACACACACACACACACAGTATACACGCATATCAGCTGATGACACCTACCTCCACAGTCCATATGAGGAGCTCCCTCACTGTATGAATATGAGTGGCTGACTCTTCAGCAATCAGGTGAACAGTGTGCAGAATTTGCTCCATCACCCCTGTAGTCAGAATGACATTGATGCAATTAGACTCAAAATATAAGCTTGTCCCCTTTGTCAGAACAATACAGTATTGGCAATGCGACGATTTTAGAATCTAACACATGCATTTCATTTTGTTTGACAGATAGTGTTAAATATTGTAAATAAATGTTTCGGCCATGATTCAACATTCCAGGTTGTTGTTGCTGGAGGATGGGGATGTTGCGGGTCAAGTAGCACTCCATGGTGTGTAATTGCTTATGATCTTTTAATCATCTTTTAATCCATCCTGATTCGGGGATACTTGATTAGTCCATACCTTCCAGTGGCAGTGGAGATCCTAACCCATCGTGAGTATGTGATGCAGGGGGCACACTCTCTGCTCCACATCCTTCATCACTCTCTCCTCTTTTTTCATCTGCGGTTTCCCTCTCCTTTCTGCCCCCGTGTTCATCAGTCGTCACATCCATCCTCTCAGCCTCCTGAGTTGGAAGATCTTGCGCCTTATTTAAGTCTTCCTCGGTGTTCATTTCTCCGCCTTTGCTGTGAGTTGAACAGGGAGCGCTGACACAGCTGGCCTCAGCTGTTTTTGGGAACACATGCATTCTGATTGAGACAAATGCAAGTCAACACCAAACTGAAATTAAATGATTCATTTAGATTAGAATTAATCAGCCTTTAATGTCAGCTATGATCATGGAGGCAATATAAACAAAAATACCTTGATAGTTTCCTCTAGTGTCTGATTCTATTGGGCTGAATGACTCTCTCACTCTTGTAATCAGCATTTCCAGTTTCAGAAGAGCGCTGAGTGTTGTGGTCTTCTCCTTGTCGTCCTGTGGTGCATCTGTGACTGTCCCGCTTGGAGCAGCCAGCGTCTCCCTGTGATACTGCAGAAGCCTTTCTATGTCTGACAGTATCGATTCGTCTGTATCAGATTCACAATCAGGGCCAGTTTCTGAACTTCCCAACATGTAATCCAAAAACTGCAGCTTGTGTTGCCCAAAGAGCTCAATCAAAACGGCCTCCTCATCCTCACCTATGTGGCTGGCGAGGCTTTTGTAGAGCTTGGAGGGGGTCTTTGTTTGCAGGGGGGTTTCTGTCTGTGGAGGAGGAGTGTGGGGCGGCGTTGATGTCTGGATCCTGACAGGAGAAGGGGAGTGCAGTGACTGCTCTGTAGCCATGGTGTCCGGAGAGTCTGCGTGCAAATCTTGCATATAAAGCTGATCCGAATCAGAGTCAGAGTCCAGTTCTCGTACGTTAGCATGTGAGCTCCGGCCAGAGTCAACAGAGTCCTTTGTTTCTGCTGCAGGTGTTTGGGTGTAAAAGCTGAAGATGTTTTGGAACAGACCAAAAGCTTTCCCACTTTCAGCCTCAGCTGATTTTGTGTGGAGATCATCCGAGAGAGGTGAAGGTCCAGGAGAATCTTTGTGTTGGGATATCACAGCTTGGCTTTCGATGGTCTCTGTCATCTGTGAGTCAGGGCTTTCGTTTCCATAAACATCCACATCAGTCTTATGATGGGAGTGGCTTTGCTCCGACTCCGTATTATTCCCGCCATAGAAGACTTTGTCATCAGAGAGGTCGCTGAGCGGGGCGTCACCTGGATGCAACTGGCCATCATCTCTGTTCTCATCCGTCTGACCACGTGAATCTGCACTAGAGTGACCAGCAGGAAATGGCAGATCAGTGTCTTCTCTCCGATCAGTGACCACACCACCTTCTCCCATGTGATGATTTGGTTGCTCTCTTTGGACTCTCTCTTCATCTGCTGAACTGGAACCATTTTCTTCCTCCTCCACCTTTAGCTCCTGACGTGTCTCCTTTTCTTTTGCCTCATCCATCTCCTGCCTTTCCTCCATTTCCTCTACCTTCTCCTGTTGGCTTTCCGCCTCTTCCTGCTTCCCTTCTTCTTGTATTTCCTTCAATCCCTGCTGCATCTTCTGCACCTCCTCTTTCTGCTCCACCTCCTCCTGCCCTGTTTCCTCATGTAACTCTTCCTCTTTTAACTTCTCCTCATCCTCCTGCGTCTTCTCTTCCTTTAACACCCCCTCATCCTCCTGCTGCTTCTCCTCTACCTCCTCTCCTTTCCCTTCTTCCGTTAACACCTGCTCATCATCCTGCTTCTTCTCTTCCTTTACTTCCTCTTCATCCTGCTTCTTTTTCTTTACTTCCTCCTCATCCTCCTGCTTCTTCTCCTCTACCTCCTCTCCTTTCCCTTCTTCCTTTAACTCCTGCTCATCATCCTGGTTCTTCTCCCCCTTTAACTCCCCTTCTTCCTGCTTCTTCTCTTCCTTTAACACCTGCTCATCCACCTGCTTCATATCCTCCTTTACTTCCTCTTCATCCTCCTGTTTCTTCTCTTCCCCTTTTCCTTCTTCCTTTAACACCTCCTCATTCTCCTGCTTCTTCTCTTCCTTTAACACCTGCTCATCCTCCTGCTTCATATCCTCCTTTACTTCCTCTTCATCCTCCTGCTTCTTCTCCTCCTTCTCCTCCTCTCCTTTCCCTTCTTCCTTTAACACCTCCTCATCCTGCTTCTTTTCATCCTTTTCCTCCAGCCTCTTCTCACTCTCTAACTCCTGCATGTTTTCCTCCTTTTCTTCCTCCTCCTTTAGCTCTTCCCCCACTCCCTGTTTCTCTTTTTCTTGTACTTCCCCCAATTCCTTCTGTGTTTCCTCCCCCTTTATTTCTTCCACCTCTTCCTGCTTACCCCCCTTGGGCTTCTCCATCTCCATCTCCTGCTTCTCTTTCTCCATCAACTCCTCAACCTCCTCCTGCCTCTTCTCTTCTTTGGCCACAAACTCCCCCATCTCCTGCTTTTCCACCTCTTCTAATTCCTCTACACCCCGCTCTTCCCTTTTCTCTCCCTCTTTTATGTCTTTCTCCTCCATCTCCTTTCTTTTTTCGTTGGTCAGTAATGTTGCAACCTCCACATTTTCCTGTTTGTCCTCTGTAAACTCTAACACCTCGTTCTGCTTTGACCCATCGCCCTCCCCCTGCCTCTCCCTCCTGCCTCCTCTTTTCTCCATCTCCTCCTGTTTATTCTCCCCATTTACTTCCAATTTCTCCCGATCTTTCTCCTGTTCCTTAACCTCATCCTGCTTCTCATTTTCATTTATCTCCTCCATTCCCCTCCTCTTTTCCTCTTCCTCTGTGTTGCCCTCTTCCTGCTGAGCCTCCCCATTTAACACCTCCATGTTCCCCGGGTTTTCTTCATCCTTTATGTTCTCATGTATCTCATTTTCTTTTATTTCCTCAGTTTCATCTTTTATTTCCTCCACCTCTTTTGAATCCTCATGTTCCTTCTTCTCCTTTAACTCCACTACCTCATCCTGCTTCCCTTCCTTTACTTCCTGCTGTCTCTCCTTTGCCTCTAACACCTCCACCTTCACCTGTATCTCCTCCTCCTCCAACTCCTCCGTCACTTCCTGCTTCTTGTCTACCTTAAACTTCTCCACATTCTCGTTGTTTCCTTTTTGTTCCGTCTTCAACTCCTTGTCTTCCTCCTGCTTCTCCAGCCTTTCTTCCTCCTTTAATCCCTCCACCGCCTGTAACTCCTCCTTTACCTCCATCACCGCTTCCTGCGCCCTCTCTTCTTGTATTTCCTCTACCGCCTGTTGCTTCTCATTTTCCTCCTTCCCCTGGTGTTTTTCCTTCGTGTCCAGCACTTTCTCCACATCATCTCTCCTTTCCACTTCCTTTAATCCAGCCTGGTTCACATGTTGTTTTGCTTCTGACTGATCCTGCTTTTCATTTGACCCCTCACCCTCCTGTGAAACCTCAGTTTCTTCCTCTGACCCTATAGCTTCTACAGAGGCACTTGGAGTCAGAGCAACTCTCTCAGGCCCTGACGGAGCCTGTTGGAGGTTGCTTCCTGTGTATTTGTCTGTTTCCTTTTGCATGTCCCTAAAGGAAGCATCCCCTTTACCTTGTGTGACTCTCTGTGGAGGCACAGACTTCTGATCTCCACTGTTCTCCACTTGTGCTGCACTCTCCTCCTCTGGGGCCTCTGTTTCTCTACTGTTATGAGCGATCATGGCAGGTGTCTGTGAGTTGTCAGCGGCAGTTACATGTTGGTCATTTCTCTCCTCGGCTGTGGCTGCAGATAAAAAAGCCTGACTGATTCCACTGCTCCCTTCTGTGTTGCCTTTGCCTTGACCCTGTTCTGCAGTTAGAGTCGTGGAAATGTCTGTGCAAAGGACATCTGTGCCTACAGCATGTGCCTCGCCTTCATGACCACCACCTCCACAACCAGTTTCCTCAGGTGGGATTTCAGCCAATTCCTCACCCTCACAACATATTGCTTTGCTTTCCAGCTGACGTGTTTCAGCTGTATCTACAGATTGCCCAGGACTTTCTGAATTTAGCTCCACAGATCTAAACTCAGGCACTAGACCGATGTCAGACTGTGTGAACACATCTATATTTGTCTCCTTTGCAGTTTTATATTCATCTCCTATAGATTTGCTGCTAGTGTAATTTTCTATTGCATTGGGCACCGGATGTTCTTCAGACTCCGTTTCCGCAGAGCTGTCCTCATCTATGGAGGAGGACCTTTCACCCGAAGCCTCAATCAGAGGGGAAATGTCTTTTTGATCAACGGTGAATACAGCTCCGATCTTGCTGCCTTCTGAAGCACCAGTATTGTCACTACTGTTGTTTTCAGCCAGTCCCAAGGTGGCAGACTCTGCCTCTGTCTTGATTTGCTCTTCTGCATTTGATTCATCAGCACCTTTGTTAGAAATTCCGCTAGTATCCTTTCCTGACTCTGGTATGGTGCCAAACTCATGCTCTTCCTCAGTTCTCTGGACATCCAACTCGTTTTTTTCCCCCTCTCTCTGTGTTTGAGTGGTGTCTATATTATTAGTCTCAGGTGTTTCCTGTTGCAAGGTATTGTCCTTCAAGTCACTCACTCTGCTCACATCAGCATCCTCCCCGTCTTTACTTGATCCAAAAATGTCCACACTCCCCAACCAAGAACTTGAAGCTGACTGTTTTTTTTCTTCCTTTATAGTCTCCTCAGTTTTCACGCCAAAGCCAAGTGTGTGTGACACTCTGCTTCCCAGCCAGTCCAATGTCCCCAACTCTTTCTTCTCTTCCTCATCTAACTGGCTGCCCTCGAGGTCCAGAGAAATTCTTCTGCTCCGGAATTTTATTTCCTCATTTCCTTTCTCCATCTCTATGTTGCCATCTTGGTCATTGTTAGTCTTTTTACCAAAGCCAAGCCAGCCAGTCATGGTTGAAGTCAAAGAAACAGCCATTCCTTTATCTTCATCTCTACTTTTCACATCCTCAGTATCATCCGGTTTTTCTTCTCTACCAAACCCCAACCATCCTGTTAAAGATGATGTTTTGCCTTGTGTTTCTTTTCTCTCGTCATCTTTCACTTTTATAGGCAAATCGACAGATTCTTCCTTTTTTCCCAGACCTAACCATCCTGTCACTGTAGAACCAAGCCAGGAAGCGGAGGGAGACCCACCTTGTTCATTCACAGCTGAAGGATTGCTGTGTTTTTCCTTGTGCGTCCCCATGGCAGCATCAGCAGCATTCTTGTTTCCATCTCCCTCTGCTGTTGTGCCATCAGCTTGCTGTGCTGAAACTGGAAATTCTGTCAAGGGATCTGCCAACAATGAAGGTCTTTTGACACTGGCATCGTCAGCAAGTGGGATAGTTTGAGTGGAATCGAAATCCTGGATTTGGATTTTCTTATTATCATTGTCATCATCACTGTCCAGCTCAGTGCTGTCAATGGGATAGCCATACTCATCCACACAGAAGAAATCAGATCTCTGAAGACAGAAAGAAAGGATGATAAATAATGCAGAACCCACAGTACATAATGTGTGTGTGTGTGTGTGTGTATAGCAACTATGTATCTTAAGAGTAAGTAAACTCAAAGGTCATTTACCTGCGTTTCCACAACTTTCTCCTTAGTTGCATAAATTTGCTCCTCTTCCACTGCATCCTTTGGGAAATAGCCAAATTTTTTGTCAATCTGAAAAAGAAAGGAATCAAAAAAGTGCAGGTGGTGTCACAGCAGGAGGAATGAAATGCAAAAGAAATGAACAGTTAGCAAAATTATCCAAACTTTCACACTTTCATTTTCAAAACTTTCAGAAAGTATTTGAATGCAGGCCAGATTTCCTGCAATACAAATAGGATACATGCTGCAGTAACAACTCTAATATCATACCTGGAAATTTAGTGTTTGGTTACAAACAGAGTCAATCTTGATAAAGCCTGTCATTTTATGCTACACTGGTTATGTCTGTAATTGTAGCTTTGACTAGAATGTTTAGATAAATTATGCAAAAGATACGTGTTACTCCATAGGTATAATCTTCAACACACATGTTTTTGCTTGATCTCAGGTTTGTTTGCTGTTGTATTTTCTTATCTAGGGGTTATTGCTCGAGATCATACTGGGGTTATCACAACATTTTTAATCAACACAGATGATGAAATGTCCCATATTAGTTCATTAGTTCATATTATTTATACTTGTTGATAATGAAATGAGATGCAGTGCAATCACTATCAGATTTACCTGAAAGCCACCTGAAGCATCATCAGGTATTTTCAGAGCACAAACCAAATCTTAATAAAAACATATATATTCATCTGTAATTCAAAAAGCAGCATAGTTTCTATACAGTGGATAATTAAGGTGGTTGCTACCAGAAAAGAAACAAGTAGTGGTAATGTTAGAGCAGCACATCAATGTTGTCACTATTTCTGTCCCTTATTATGGACAATCATACCATTAGATTTAATAAAACCAGGCACTGATAAGTATGTTTATCAGGTTATAGCTTACAGCTACAGTATCAACATTCAGCCAATCATTGACAATCTAAACTGTTTGCATAAACTGTGTTCTAATCAAGAGTAATCCCTTTAACCAGAGACCTAACATTAAAGGATAGTTTGAACTGAAAAGGTTGATCATTGTATTTTGCCTGAAAAGACAGACGAGGACAGAACAGACATACTGTGCCTGCCCAGAGATCTTCCCTCCTTCCAGTCAGTTTGTGGTAAACAGAGATGATGTCGCCTCGTCTGAA
Source organism: Trinectes maculatus (assembly GCA_016785345.1). NCBI lineage: Eukaryota > Metazoa > Chordata > Actinopteri > Pleuronectiformes > Achiridae > Trinectes > Trinectes maculatus. Next base: position 433,414 of record JAFBJQ010003275.1, read on the forward strand.
GCTCAGGAACCGACAGTCCCTGCCATGGTGGTCCCTGATGGCCTGCACCCTGCTCATCGGACCTACACACACACACACACATACACACACGCGTACGTTTTGGTATTTTTGGTCTTTGTGGATACCCACACGCTTATCAAATCTCAATTATTAAAGAGCACATTGGATGTGAGTCAGAAAGTGAACATCAGACAAAATAACCTAATTTCATTAACTCAAAATCCTATTGAAAGTAATAAAAATATACTGTAATCATAAAGCTCTGTTGTATCAGAATACTTTGAACTGAAATGAGATCAGTAGCTTTAGGACTTACTTTCACAGTCAGAGTCTCCACAGATCTTGTAGTCAGACAATAATCCCAGGGTTATGTTGGGCACAATCACAAACACAAATGCTTTACACAGCAGGGATCTGTAAACATGCCAAACCGCCATTCTTGCTCTTTAAACTGGGCTTTATCTGGAGAAAATGTCCATAATGTGGATAAATAACTTCATCCAGTCGTGCTGGCAAGTGGACATTGCCTCTAAACTGTTGCTGTCATGAAGACTCAGTGGTAAATGAGAGACACCTGAGATAAGATAGAAGTCTCGCGTGAGGCTAATCATTAACGTTCACTAGCTGCTCACAGCACAAAACTCTATCTGCTCCCTGGAGAAAGACTGTCACTTATATTGAGAGCAGAATACGGAAGTGAAATCATGTTATTAACATTTCACAGTGAAATGAAAATAGACGTGGAGACGCCTGAATGTTTTTGACAGGCTAATAACCTGGACTGTTTATGGACTTCGCCCCGAATCGAAAAGCTCGTGGCTTTTATCACCGTGACAACCAGCGGCGCCGCGCACAAAAACTACGTCACGCGTTACTCTGTCTTTAAATCAAAGATGGCTGCTTAGTATAAAAGTCGCAGTTTGGTCATTAGAGAAGAACGAGAGACTTTTGTTCCTAATGCTCTTCCCGACAGCCATTACGCCCAGACACCCTGATAGAAAGTAACTTAAGAGACAAAATGAAGTCGGATGTGGAGGAGTTAATGCCGAGGCTGCTGCCCGTTGAGTTTGGAGATAAAGCAGGAGACCTGGACCTGAATGGACCACCGAGAAACCCCCAGGAATACCTGAGACAAGTCCAGTCAGTTCACCTCTACAGGCTTCTCTACACTCACACTGCCTGCTTGTGTTGTTTGCTCTTATCTTGTACACCGCACTGAACTGATGTAGTTGGTCTGATGCTCCTGTGACCACAGTTGCCACTGGCATTGAGATATTTAAGATCCAGTTTTCAGATAGTGTTGAAAGAACAGAGGGAAACTGATCTCCTAGATGATGATACACCAGTGTCCAGTCACAGTGTCGATCACTTCCCGACAGAGATGCTTACAAGGCTCAAAGATCCTGGAGTTTGACATTTCTATTGTCAACAAGTTGTAATTACCGCAACAGGTTGCTCACAGGAGACAAAAAAACATTTTCAGAGAAAAATAACACCATCCCCATTATGAAACATGAGGGAGACTCAGATACATTTATGCATCTAAACAGGACACAGTGAAATCAGAAGATTATCAAAGCTTTCTGCAGTTAAACGTCAAACTGTCCAGTAGCAGAGAGCTATAGAGAAAAATCATATATTTCTCAAGTGGAAGTGTATCAATGCTTTTGGCAACAATTTTTCTCAATATGGATATTTCAGTTTTAACAAAAGAAAGCCAGTCATTTGCTTACTAATAATGTTTCCTTGTCATCAGGTTGGAGGCATCACAATGTCCAGATGTGGTTGTTGCTCAGATTGACCCTAAGAAGCTGAAGAAAAAACAAACAGTGAATGCATCTGTGAGTAGACACTGGGATCTGTTCCAGTGGAGAAATGAACATACTACTGCATAATCATACAGCAGTGTTTTCATTGTATTTACACTGTTTATTTGTCTTGTGCAGCAGTCTGCCGAATGAATGTATTGGAAAAATTAGACTAAAATGCAGTTTGGCACTTCATTTGTCTAAGAAGTGTCTCTTCCGCATTTCAGGTGGCGGGATGCCATGCTGCTCCTATGGGTTTCTGTCCCAGTCTCAGCTGGCAGCAGCAGCAAGTCAGTAACTTTTCACATGTCAGACAGGTAAACAAACACTCTTTCTTTTTTAGGACCATCAAATCTCAAAAATGAAAACCACATGTTAAACTGCCAAAACCTTAAACTTTTCCATTTAGAATATGAAACAATCAGTTTTGTTATGTATATAGGCAGGGATGAAAATGGCAGAGCTGCACTCTATAAGGGTGCGTAGTATAGATTTACTATTAAACCCTGTTCTCCGTTCTGTATGTTGTTTTCAGAGCATCACAAAGAACAGGAAACACTGGAGCAGCCAAACTCTGGATGACAATGTCCTGATTGTGAGGAGATGGTGTTGTTTCAGATTTCATTTTCACTCTTTGTGTGGATGTATAGTATATTAGACAAGGGACAAACTAACACGATATTTTGCATTTTGTCCTCCGTTAATATTGTGTGTGTGTGTGTTTCACAGCCAAAGCTAACAGATGAGGAGGGCTGGAAGAGGTTTTGTTTAGGGGAGAAAATCTATCTGGGCAAGTCATCCTCTGACACAGCTGCGGAAGCAGAATCAGCAGTGGACTACAGCAAGGTTATATCGACGTCAATGTTTGTTTAAAGAAAGAGATGAAGGCTCCAGTAGTAAACCCTTTATTTAAGTGTAGTTTAATATGTTTTGTTTTAATATGATTTCTAATCTTTCTCATAGAGCCCTTAATGTGGTATTTTGATATGTATGTATGTATGTTTCTGTTTAGGTGGGTTTCCCTCCCTTCCTAAGCATCGTTAGCAGACTCAACCAGGTCAGTACCCCCCCACATGTTGGACATATGTCTCACAGTCTAAACTAGTGGAGCAGTCACAGTTGAGTTTTCTCTCATCTCTGTGTTGACAGTCTACAGTGTTGATGGTGTTGGACATTCTTATCAATTGGTTTGAGGAGAGAGCATTTGTTCCACAGTTGGTGAGTTTTGTCAAAGAAGTCACACCATGTATCTGACATGGTGACTTAGTTCATTGGTAATTGGTCTTGTTTAAGTCCCATGCACACAACCGAAGACATACTAAATTTGACATTTGGTAATCAATAGGTATTTGTGCAGCAGCTAATGACAGCATTTGTTGTAGGGTCACTGGTTGTATGCTTTATTGGCCTGCTTGGAGAAGCCTCTACTGCCTGAAGCTCACTCCTCTATCAGACAGCTGGCCAGGAGATGTGCCCAGCTACGCAGTACACTGGTGAGATGCAGCCAGTGCTTCTGTCCTCAAACCCATGTCACTGTACCACCACCCTCATATGTAACACCATTGGTGTTTTTTTCCTCCTTTCTTCCTTGTATTTAAATATAATATGCTCTTTTGGGGACACTTTGTGTGTGGATATTGAATTACTATTTACAACCAGACAGCGTTTGACTTAGAGTGATATATATATATTTTTTTATTTCTTTGACTTCTCCACAGGACAGCCAGGAGGATGAGAAACTGCCTGCCCTCAACCTGCTCATCTGTCTTGTTGCCAGGTATGAATCCCTGAGTCCAAATGTTTAAAATCACACATTGTATCCATCAAAGTTGCCTATGATCTTCTACCTGTAGCTGTGAGCACTGTCAACATGACTTAATAACTGATGTTAAATGATAGCCTAAAAATATTTCAGCATTCATACTGTTCTGTAGGAAGAAAGTTTTACTTTCTCAAAGTAGGTATTGGTTACGTCGCTTCACTCGGACTCAAGAGATGTTTTGCCCTTGGGTTGCCTGTACTAAATGTCTTTAGTTGTATACTGTCGAAATAAATTCTCGTGCTTCACTTTGGCTAATTTACTGTTTTTTTCTTAACCTACAGATACTTTGAGCAGAATGACCTGGCAGATCAGCCACAGTGAACACGTGGTCGAACAGTTTCAGGCTGATATGAGCAAGACATTAAGGAGAATGAAAAGTAAGCTGTCTAACTGATGCATAAAGGCAGTGTCACGCAAGAAGACCCAGCATTGAAATATACATGGAGAAACCTTACCAAGTAAAATCAATGGATGGAAAAAGACCTATTTGGGCTCTGGAGGCACTGCATGTGTGGATGAAAGTTGAGAATGAACTGCTTCATGAACACAACTGGTTTTGTTTTTGAATTTGGTTACTTGAACCAGCCCTGCTGGTATAACTGAATAAGTCTGTTTGCTTTTTTAAAATCAGGTAAAGCCAAGCCCTTCTTGGCAGATTTAGTCGTGAGGTTATTAAGGTCAAAGTGAAACAATTTAAATTAAATGTAAGATTTGCCTAATAAATTTTGATGATCTGTATGACAATTGCATTTTATATATTAGCCAGCTGTTTTTAGTTACATAAATTACATGCCACCGTTGCACTTCTCTATGTGATCTGATGGTGCAGTCTGACTGGCTGAAACGATCTTGTGAAGACAGATGAAGGCTTCATCATTTATAAAGCTTGGATACAAGCGTTCTCTAATAATTCAAACTGAGATTTTCAACCTGTGTCCTACAACTGTAAAAAGCAAGTGTAATAGACCAAACTGACCACATATTCTCACTAATGCCTCATCTTTATTTTGAAGATTATCAGTTGATACAAAAAATGCAAAGAAGCAGTTTCAAAAACCAGTACTTTAGCAGATCACACACATACCCATGTGATGATGATACAAAGGCCTTGACATTGACAAAACAGTGAAGATAAATGTGTGGTCACAAACTTGAAAACAACTACTAGTCACTGATACCATCAATACCCCAGCCAATGGCATTATGATTACAAAACGTTAAACAGAAATGTCAGGCTGATTGTAAATCATCTGGATTTAAAATGACACGACCAATTTTATGTCTCTGTAGCCACAAATCCATTTAGTCAGGAGTCCAATTAGAAACAGACTAAATTCCAGTTAACATTTTAAAATAGGTGAAGTAAAATAACTGTTATAATGGTATTGTTTAGACATCACCTTTTAATCCACACAAAATCTTATCTTGCTAAAACTTTGACCATCATGTGAAAATTGTGGCATTTTAATACTAAAAACAATCATGTCATAGAGCGAGCAGCTGGAGTTTTTAGTTCTCCGTTTTCCTCACACAGAGACTAAATGAAAGCCAGATTAGCGCCTCCTTTCCTTCCTGTCTCTATCTTTATGCTCCTTGTCGCTTCGAGACGACCTGCCTTTTTTCTCCTCATTTCTCCTGGGCCTCCTCTCTTTTGATCCCTTCGAGTCCCTTCCTCCTCCATTTCCTCCTCTCTCGTGATGACTTTTGTCTTCTTTCTTCCTGTCCCTGCCTCTATCTGATGGCCTCCTCTTGCGCTTACCGCCGTCCCGGCTGCGACTTCGGCTGCTGCTGTTGGATGATGAGGATGAAGAGGACGAGGATGAGGAGGAAGAGCGGCTTGATCCGGAGGAGGAGGAGCTACCGTTGGAGGATGAGCCAGAAGAGGAAGAGGAGGAGCTGTTACTACGACTGTGGCCTTTCCTCTGCTCTTTCTCCTTCTTCCTCCCTCTCCCACTGTCACCACCCTCTTTAGGGGGTGCAGGGGTGGTGTTGGGGGCCTCCAGAGAATCAGGAGGTTCTGGTTGGGACTCGGCCCTGGATTTTTCTTCAGCAACTTGGTTCTCAGCTGCTGAGTCCTGGACCTCCGAGCCTGGGATGATGAGTTTCTGCCCAGGAGGAGGGGAGGCGGTTTGGGGTTCTGGGAAAGGGGAGGGCCCTCGGGTGCCAGAGGACTGAACTCCTGGTTCCCCAGCAGTGGGGCTGGGCTGAGGCTGCAGACTCGTGTCTAGTGATTCTTTGCAGGTTATTGTTGGTTCAATGGACTGGGTGTCTTGCGTCTTATCATTTTGGACATCTACGGGCCCCTGTTTACCGTCTATCTCACCTACCCCTTCCTCCCTCTTGTTCCTGTGCTCTACCTCAACCTCCATCTCTTCTAACTGTGGACTTGCCTCATTGTCTCCATTTTCCCCCTGCTCCCTCATGTCCTTAACTCCCTCCTCTCCTTTTCCCCTGCTACTCGCCTCCACTTGCTCTATTCCCTCCCCCACTCCATCCACCTTCTTCAACCCCTCCATCCCCTCTTCCTCTCTCTCCTCCCCCTCATCCTTCTCTGTCACCATTCTATCCTTCTCCTTTTCTCTTTCGACCTCTTCTTCATCTTCCTCATCTTCCTCTTCCTCCATCTCTACATCTACCTTATTACCTGGCACCTTGACTACCTGACCTGCTGGCTTACCCTCCGCTGGGCGGTCCATCCCTGATGCTGCAGTGTTGCCATCCTGGTCGCGGTTTGGCTGCCGCCGGGGGCGGGACTCCATCTTATTGAGGTGTTCAGCAAAAGCTTCACGCCTCTCCTCAAACACAGCTGTACAGAGATGAAGCCTTTCAGATTACAAGGAGATTCACCACACATGCACACAAAAATTATGCTTCCATAACAAGCACGTACTTACCGTTTAGTTTCTTGGTGGAATCATCATGGAGTTTCTGTGTAGCGGAGCACATTTTTCCAGGCAAATAGAAGATGTGAGGCTTTGTCTTGGTGCGAATATATTTGACCAGATGATTATTGTGGCTGTTCCACTCCTCTTGCTGTATATGAATTAATGACATGGTTTTATAAAATTACACAAACCCCAACACATATTTCATTTCATACCCTATATCACGGACACTGAAATGTTTTAGTAAATGCAAAAATCCATTTCTTCTCCTCTGGCTGCATCCTATATAAAAGTTCCTCTTTTCTAATCTCTGCAATGATTTAAGATCATATAATTTCAAGAATATTATACTGATTTTTATAAAAGCTTATCAATGTCTCTTCCCTTTACTAGTTTGAACAGCAGTATCAAAATACAGATAAACTTTTTTTGCATCACACTTGATGCTGTACCTAAGCATTAATCTTCTAAACCAGCTTTATCGGGTTAAGTCCAACCAGTCAGTGGCACTGAAAAATGAAAAGGGGCTATGTGAACTTCAGTCACTTGTCTAATATTTTATTTTTGTATTTTCTTTCTAATTTTCTGTTTTCTTTGAACTATCAAATGTCATGTAAAGTACTTTCTTACCAACTGAGCTAGTTCGACCTTCTGCTCCAGCAGTCTCAGCTCAGTCTGTTTGGCTCTCCGTTCTTCAAACAATTCCCTCTTTTCACTCTCCACCTTCTTTTTCTCTGCCTCAGCCTGGACCTCAAGCTTCTGCTCAATCTCTGTACGCCTCTTTTGCTGTAAGCGGAAACGCAAAAGATGGACAGAAAGAAGGTTATGGGCAAAATAAAGATGAATGTCACCGACTTTAAAAATATTATTTTGCTCATTTTGTGGTTTTTGTGACAGGTTGTTGAGCTAAACCTACTCTGAGGCAGTGTGTAAGTGTGTAAAACCATAATCATACTGGAATATTTGGGGGTACGTCGTATGAGACTTGCTGGATGGCTTTAATTTGAAAAATCATTATTACTCCACAATTTTAATACTCAACCGTGTGTTTATTTACAGTTTGAAGGGAAAATAAACTGATAGATGCCCTCACCTTTTCAGTAGAGACGCTGGACTCCTGTTTGAATTTTTGCAGGGTCCCCATTAGCAGGCCAAACATACGCCGATTCCTGAAAAAAAGAATTAAACCCCTCCTTCACACACTCAGCTGCATAAGAATGATGAAATATTGACTCTTTCCTTAAAGTGTTTCCAATTTGACTGTGTGCAGGTGGCAATTTAACTTTAATATGTATATATATTTAATTTGATCACAAATTATAACAATGACCCATTAAGTTTAAATATACGACTGCGTTTACAGCAGACCCGAGTCTTGTGTTGGTCTACCTCTGTTTGCCTTTCTCATCCATAGTTTGATCTTGAATGAGGTCTCGGCGTGTTCGCTCCTTGGAGGTAGCTACTACAGACGACTGCAACGCCGGCTAAAGGAACGTGAAGACAGAACATTCCAAAATTTTAGGACATACGTAGCAATATAAACTACACAACTGCGCACACACGGTGTCTTCTTACTTTTTTGACATCGTCATCATCCTCGGCGTCACTGTCGGGGCGCGCATCTCTCCTGGCCCTCTGGTCCCCTGCCAGCCTGAACATATACACAAACAAAAGGACACTTGAGATGGGCGTATTTCAGTTACTGCAGACAGAACCACCGCTGTTCTCAAATCTCTAATCATCAAGAGGTCTCTTTCATAAAATATTTACAACTCTGATAGATGTAGAAATGTATTTGCTTAACGAAAATAATTTTTTATTCAAAAAGTAACACTATTACAGCTGTATAAATGAAAGATCAGGATGCAAGAATTCATATGCAGTGTTTGAGTTCTCAGTATTCACACCAGACATATCTAAATTTTTTCCCTCTCCCACAGATGTAAATGCTTTTGACTCAAGTTCACCTCAGCAGGGCTCCCTCGATGTCCCTCTGCTTGGCAGGGGGGCCACCGCTTCCGATGTCTGAGAGACTACGCCTGGAAAGGAGAGACAAAGCTCCAACTCAAATCAAAGAACAACTTAATACACGTTGCATTTGGAGGATCAATGTTCTACTATTAATACTGGAAATACTTTGATATTGCCAAAAATTCTCTATTAACATCTGCATGATCCCACAAACTATCTTTAGTATGTTTCACCCAGATACAATCAGTTTTACTCTATTAAAATCAAATCTTCAATACCGTGACAGCAATAAAATAAAGTCAAATAGATTAACATTTGTTGCATATTTGTTGATGTTTTTTTAAACACTGGATCGGGATACTGGGAGGAAAAAACATACCTGCCATGCCCAGTTTTAAACACTAGTAGTCCAGACATTTTACTCAGTGTCACTATCCATACTGCTGTGAAATGCGTTTTACAGTCAGTAGCTAGTTTATTCCATGGGGCTCTCAAGTAATTGAGCATTCTTTAAGTAACAATATTCAATTCAAGGTTTTGGATTTTTTTTTAAACCATTGATAAAATGGACAAAACCCTACCATGTCTGTTGTTATGTGAGTAAACATTACAGTCGTTTGACTAAACCAATGTAGAGCCAAGTGTTACCTGAGCAGGTTGATTCCTCTGCCTCTACCTCCTCCGACGCCTGCCATGGGGCCGCCAGGCCGACGGATTTGGCCCGGCCTACACACAAAACAAGGTTACCACAACACAAACTCTGACGATCTAACATTTCCACGCGATTTATATATTCAAGTATCGATGTTTTGACAAAAGAGAAAAAAATTAGCATCTCCTTGCGGGCATCTTAGTGATAGCACACAGGCGTCAACGCCTACTACTAGGCCTAGCAATAGATGATTATCTACTTTTGCTACAAGGTTCAGGGTAATTTTGTGTTCCACATGACTTTATTAGGTTAAAATGGATACGCAATCAGTTTGGAAGCGTTTGAAAGTTCAGCTAGGACACAATGTGTTTCTTTGCTAGCTAGCTAACCGACTAAAGCTAGCCTAGTCTTTTGAGCGCTAGCCAGGTGACTAGCTTATCATTATAAAAATGCTTAAGGGCATATTAGCGTTTAGATCCTTACCTTGATTCATTAGGATCGCGTCCAGTTAATTTACGGATATTATCGTCCACATTTTTTAAGCTCTCCTTGGCTTTTTCGAGCTGGTCTTGCAAGCTCCGAACCGCCACCGCCATCTTGCTTCCAGTTAACGCGTATCACGCGTTCCTTCTTCTTCTACGGTCGTTAGCTTCTTCTTCTACGGTCGTTAGCCTCTTCTACGGTTGTTAGCCGCAGGCGCCGCCGCCGCCGCCGCCTTCTTCTCCTCCTCCTCCTCCTCCTCCTCTTCTTCGAGCAGTTTATTTTTTTATTTTATTTTATTGAAAAAGTACAAAAATAAACAATTCTGGCACGTTTTTCATAATACATAAACTGCGCAAGTGTAAGGAGAATGTCAGGTGACCAGCCAACATTTGTGCAAGCCAACTCACAATAAGAACATACACATGAGTGCCTCAATAAATTCAAAGCAATTTAAAATAAAATTAAAAATAAATAACTCAAAAATAAATAATCAAAAATGAAATACATATAAAATAAAATAAACATTGGCTTCTTCTTCTTCTTCTTCGAGCAGTTTATTTGCCGCGGAGCATCATGGACACCTGCTGGTCAATAATGTAGAATAAACATCTTTGAAAGCCGAGACTTACTTTTTATGTTAACATCAGCGTGTGCACTTTATAACAGCATGGAGATTATCACGGCTTCACTTGTTAAAGGGAGCCCAACTGTAGTCCCTGCAAATACGATGCCAACACATTGTTACACGCATTAAGCTAAAATAGTAATGATGAATGCAAGCGCCATATTGAAACTTCTAATAACCGTTCAGTATGTTTCCTTTGTAGATGTTAATGCTCCTTTAATGCAGCTTTAATGTCGATGACTTCACATAATAATGCTTTAACGACGCATGACATCACAGCCACGCGATACGCTACTTCATCAGAATATTCTGTTTGTTGTCAAGTTTATTGCCAAGGGACTGCTTAATGCTGTAGTGGTCATTTGGATAACTGAAGGGAATAAAAATGTAATGAAATAAAATTTGGACTAAATAATGATTGCCACTACAATGATCCTGCCCTGCATCTGTGTTCAAAAAACACAACAACATAATATCAGATTTAGGGCCCATACAGTAACTGCCATTAATGGAACTTCAAAACTACTGCTGAAAACATACAGTATGCTTGTTTTGAATAATTCTTAGGAATTTGCATGTATGTATGCATGTATTTGATGCAAAAACATGTATATATTATATATATTTATTATATATATTAAGTCAGACTATAATAATCTGCAACCATCTGCATCACCCTGGCATCGGTGACGCAGGATAAATACCTCAGATTATTCAGTCTCTCCTGCTGTGGTAACTGCAGCACCCACACAAACCTGTGATTGTTTCAGCTCAACTGGGTCACAACAACCTGGAACTCTTATTATAGTCTGATTATCCAGACATGAACGAGCTCTTTGTCTGAGCTTTGTCCAAAGTAGAAAACAAGCTTAACTTAGCCACAGAGTTTCTCTGATCCATCAACATGTGTCTGCATGTGTGTTTGGGTGCAAATATACCTGCCAATCATCCACATGGATAAATACTGACATCATCTTAATTCACCAGTATATTATTAAAATCATAGTCTGGACTAAACAAGCAGGTCAGACCTCAATCCTGTCATTGCAAGAGCTTTCTGAGCTTGTGACTCATCTCTTTACATTGTAATGATCCTAGAAGTGTGTTGACTAGTTGTGAAACAGTTATGTGTATATGATGTGTTGCTGTCTCTGTGTCAGTGTTTATATAAAAGAGGTTTAACTAGGATCAAATATGAGAACAAAGAGTCACAATCATTACTGATGTTGCAGTATATGTCACTCCACAATCTTTCATGAGCCCTTGATGTTTCTACTCAGTTTTTGAATTTCTAAATTATCATAATTTTTTATCAGCTGACTTGTTTCTGTTCATTATTTTCAGATCCATTTAGAGTTCATTAGCAACTGTCTTGTTACTGATGATGAATAACCTGAAAACAATAAACACAGGGAGATCTGGCAATGTGTGGTGTGCTGTTTACCCAGAATGCTTCTGACAAGAGGAAAAGGTTGGAACCAATAAATGGACAGAAGCAAATGACTTTTTTAATGCTTTTATTCACTGACTAAAAGAAGAGAAGCATTCATTCAACATTGTTTCAAATCACCGTTCAACAGGTCAACCCCACAAGTGTACACCATCTGTCCGTTATGAGGTTACATATGTTCATCATATGTGCTCCCTTTTCTCCACAACATCTAATCATGAATCAACACTGTTCCCACAAATAAAATCATATCCTGCAGACTCATCCAACATACAGCTGGGCAGATTTCAAATAGTTGTAGTGGATCTCCCAGTTGCTTGGTCATAACACGTCATGTTAATCCATGCTGCTAAGGAACCAAGAAAGTGGAACCACGTATAGTTCAGGGATAAATCTTAAGTCCTGCTGCAAACAGGACTCGAGATGTTTTAAAAGCCGTGGATCAGATTTGATAGAAATTAATTTGACATGAGCTCCATGGTAATGGGATTATATGAAATCTGGTTCAGATGTATTTTGGGTTCCGTCTGGCTCACTGCTTACAGAAAGAAGGTAAAACCCACTGCTATGTGCTCACGTTAACAAACACAGTCACACAAGAACATAGCGCTCTGAATTTTTAACATTAAGGATGGTAAAACTATTTTTCCAAAAAACACAACAATATAGCTTTTGATTTACAAAGACTGTGTGATTTCATAATATACTTCATGTTCATTAATTGAACCCGGACATGTGTTGCATAAGAGTATACTATGGTAATGCATTGTTGATACCTATACAAATATGCACATCCAGTGCTTTTCTCTTAGTAAGTTTTTATTT
>JAFBJQ010003275.1:445962-471408 GCA_016785345.1 Trinectes maculatus
ATATATATATATATAGAGTTTATATTTCTTCCTCTATGGTTTTCTAAAGATGCAGCCGGGCGCTGTCAGCACTGCTTGTGCCCCTTTGTGGCCACTAGTAAGACTGCTGTTATTGCAAACTGTCCTGATTTTAAACAAATGCACAACATTCGTACCATGATAAAACTGGGGCCTTCTAGGCAGTCTCACAGAGACCAAGAGTGAGCCCGCTGTCACCGCCGCTGTCACTGGGCTGGCTGACCAGAATCAAAAAGATCTTAAAATTAAATGATAAGATATCATAAATCATCATAAGGCCAAGTAATTGTCATTGTCTTCATTTCTACTGTGTGACAGTGAGGAAAAAACAGAACAAAATATAAAAACAGAAACAGAAGAGGAGAGTGTGGATTATATGCATTCTGCTTGCATAGTTGTGAGGCTGGACTGGGCAGCAGACCTGCCTGCCTGCCTGCCTGGCTAATTAGGAGGTTTGGATCCCCAGACTTGACAAGAAAGACTTTGTTTACCAGCCAGAAACATTTGAGTCACAGCAGCTGAGATCTGAATCTGAAAACTGAAGAATCCAAACTTCCTCTGAGGTTCTGAGTGTGGCCAGCTGCTAATGGCCTCACTTGTGTGAACCTCCCTTTCACTGGCCTCATACACATCTTCAACAGTTACACAGGACTGATTCATACCAGTGCGATGCACATCCAGTGCTTTTCTCTTAGTAAGAGAAATATCAGGATGTCCATGAGATTCTTCACATTCCTGCCTGAGAATTCGTTCAGAGTCTTGTACGTACTGGTAGTAGTCTATGGTCTTAGCATATAGATAAAAAAATAAAAGAGGCAGGTAATGTCTAAAATCTCACACTGTGATAAGGAAAACCCTGTCTTATAATGGAAATGCATTTAGAAACATTCAAGTCTTTCCTGACTCTCTCTCAAGGAAGATTTTATGCCCATGACCAGCTAAACCACATCTTACCTACAGCTCTTTGTTTATCCTTCCCAAACATTGCAAAACATCTTGAGTGTCAAGATAACAAACTCTCATGTTGGCATTGAGTCTGAGCAGTGGCTCCAGTGGAAATTGAACAGGTCATGTCCGATGTGTGTCTGGCTGTGAGTCTGTTTAGACTGTTGCAGATCGAACACAGTCTGCAGCTTTGGTACTAAAATAACACAGACTTAACACTTCTGTCCATGTCAGGGGGATTAGCCTTGGCAACTAAATATTAGCACAGACGTGTCAAAGCCAGCTCTTTCAATATGGGCTCGGTAGGACACACCAGTTACCCAAATCCTTGTATATTTACAGATAGATCATCAGACACAGTTTTAATAAGCTGTCAACACCAACTGTCTCAAATGGACTCTGTTAAGAGGCCAGCTCTGTGGATTTAGCTGCCCATCAGGCCACAGGGGCCCCACTATCTTCTAGAATTCTCTTTGAATGCATATAATGAGCACAAAAAAAAGAAAAAAAAAGTGAAATAGAAAAAAGTCAAAGGGGCAAATCGAACTGGCTGCAACCACTTGAAAGTATAGTAATTGCTGGCAATGGTCTCTGAATAACTGATGCCACATCTCCCCTCTAGAACCTTCAAACCTCTAACCATCATATTCATGGAAGAACTCATTAAAAACAAGGCTCTGCTTGCTGTGTGTCAGTCTTTGTCTTTACACAGTATTATATGGTTATCCACAAACCAGTCTGCATATAGCGTGACAGTAAGTCCAGCCCAGACTAAGTGCCCCTTCGTAGCCATTGTTAATATGTTAACTTGTGACTTCGGCAGGTATTTATGTGTGTACCAAAAATGCACACTAAGCTCCTCTCACCACATTGTGACATTCTTTAAGTGGAAGATTGAATCAGTGAGTGAAACCAGCTGATTTCACTGAAAAAGAAAATCGTTTTTATATATAGCACAGTATGTGTGGAGCGCTTTCACTTGTGTCCTTTTGTGTACCAGACACGAAAGGCCTCAGGATGCCAAGCCATCAAGTGAGAGCAAAGCTTGGCATTGCACAAACACACGTCAGAGACGCACTTGGCCTTTGAAAGACTGACACGCTGTATAACAACCACCTCTAGATGGTACCACACCTCCATCGTGCTCAGACCAGCTGGTAATCTGGTGTGACTGTCAGTACTAGCTGCATCTATGGTCTCATAAAAAGTAAACCATTCAAAAGTTAAGAAAACAAGTGTCTAATTTTCACGTTGACACTAGCCATGTTGTAGACTGTTTGCTAGTCAGATGGCCTGAGAGCCCCCTTATCTGGAATGTCCTAGTCACCAGATCTCTAGCAGCAAAGCTCTTTAGCTCCAAAAGCTCAGGACTATATGCTCCATGTCAGCTCCAGCCGTGGCCACAGGCTTTCAGGCCACAGAAGATAGAAACACCAGGCACAAGGAACTTTGTACTAGTTGGGAAGCTCCATTCTGAGGGAACATCTGGTCCCTGACCTGTTCTGAGATCAAGTCAAACTCCTTGTCTTGCTCGCATTTCGTTTTACATTCACCCACTCGTCACAGTTACGCAGGTGGTGGAGAAGAGAAAGAAGAGGGAAGAAATATGGTGGTGGAAGTCAGTGAATGCGGTTGAACTCTGCTCTGGACTGCTGTGCTGAAGCCTCAGTCACACTGCAGAACTGGGCTGCACTGGACAAACAAGGCTTAAACTGTGCTCCGCCGTGCCACAGCAACATGCACTGTAAAACCTGAGTACCATTCAAGTTGTGCAACAATGCTGCAAACCCTTTAAGTATCACATGTTGGGACATATATGATATTCAGTACAGCTCGAGTAAAACCCTTTATTTATGAACATAAGGTGCAGCCACTAACACACGAGCATACAGGACTGCTTTGGTCTTTACTTGCTGAAACTACAGAACAAGACCACCATTGTTTCATTTAGTCCAGCACAGTTTGGTCCGCAGGACAACAATCCCAGAGTTTGCACACAGAAAAACAGAATTGTCAAAGTCACTTGCAGGAAAAAAAGTGTGTACCGGAACCACAGGGAGTACGGAAAAGTAGAGAAAGTAGGAGGAGGTGTTGAGCAGATAGGGATACTGAACCAGCCTCCTGCCAGTCTGTGTGTTTATGCGGGCACTTTAGATAGTTTGTTCCACTGTGGTCTTTGGCAGCTTAAAACACATCAGGAAGGAGAACAGATCCAGTGACTCCTAATATTCATACGACTGAGCTGGCTGCCTGAGCTATTGTTACTTTCTATCCTCCTCCTCTTTTTGAGAACCGCTTGTACCCTGAGAACGAACAATTTCTGTTCCTGTTTCCTGCTGCAGTGGAAGTGATAAGACTACACTGCTGAACACCCTCCCCCATTAAAAACACACCCACACACACATTAATGCAGAAAACATATGCTGAATATCTACACACACACACACACACACACACACACACACACACATTAGTACTAGTTAATCTTACATGAAAACATGCAAAAAAAGAGAAAAAAAATCCAGGCACATTTCAAGAAAAATTAAAACATATGTGCTGTGTCCCCAACCAACTGTATCTGATAATGTTCCCTAAAGAGTGAACAAAAGAATCACAGCGCAGTCAACATACACCATAAAGGGAAGCGCAAAGGGGTGAAAAGCAGTGAGACACTGCAGAGGCTTTCAGGCACAAGACAGTCAGGGATCGGGAACAGGTCATTTCCCCACTGACGGAGTCTTTCCAAATGCTGTGCAGCTGTAAGACTATAGTCTCAAGCATTGTCTCAATGGAGAACTTTGTCTCGCCTCTTCCCTCATTGCACAGTGTTCTCTCCAAGTTGTCTTCACTGAGTGTTTTGTTTGTTTTGGTGGAAAAAACCAACAACCACCAGAAGTGAACATTAAAATGCTCTTAACTGTTTGGTCTCCATCATGCTTCATTCCTCTCTGCACCTCGGTGGCCTAAATTATTTGTATATTCCAAATATGTCAACACAGAAAGACAGCCTGGGAGAGAAAACTATGAAAAGAAGATCATTATATTTACACAATAATCACTGAAAATAGTACAGTTACAATGTCAGATTTATTCTGTGCCAGCTGGGGAGAGTCTGGTAAAACCGCTGACCCTCATTTGATTCTCAGTAGAAACAATGTCAACAGGTCTGAACTGGACAGCTCAAGCAGTAAAACCTGACATTTAGAGTGGAGCATATAAAACTGAGACACATGAAAACAGGAGCGCAGGAGGAAACACACACACGGTGGGTGGGGATGGGATCAGTTCTTTGATTTACTGAAGTTGCTTCTCTGAGATGTCGTTTCACATTACATTCTACGATAAAACTGCTGTCATTTCCCCCCTCATCAGCTGATCACTATACAACACAAAGCTACAAAGAAACAAACGTGCGCTCTAAAATAATGGATGGGAGGCAGATAGAGGAGAACGATGAGATAAAAACCAACATACATAGGTTTGAATGTCTTATGTTGGTATTGCTGTGCCCTCTGAGTGTGTAGCTCCACATATACAACCACAAAGAACCATAAAAAGAAAATCTCTGTATCAAAGTGCATTCATCCTGAGATATGGATCAAGGATGTGAGAGATTATCACAGCTAAACCATCAAGGTCCCTCAACACATGACCAAACATTTGGTAACCACAAATTCATCACTGAACCGAGCAAAGTGCTGCCATGTTGTCGATATCTGGTTCCATATCATTCCAATAAAAAATAAATCAAGCCAACTTTGTAAACTATAAACCTTGATACAGACCCAGACACAGTCTGCAATGCAATTGCCCCGACCTCAGAAAATACATAAGTGTTGTCACGTGAGAGACTAGCTGAAAGCTTTTACCCATAAAAGCGGGAACAACATGACCCTCACTGTTTAAATCTCAACTCAGCAAAGGAAATGTCTCCATAACACAACAGTGAACAACAGCTGTCACAACAATATACCATCACATGTAACCAAATTGGGCCCAGTCATTTACGGGTGATATTGAAAATCAACATACATGCCAGTAGCACAGGATGTTTTGTCAGCATAGCCGGACCTGAGTCGCAGACATGGTGTGCTAGCGCTTTTACAGAACCTGAACCACACTTATTTTATTATTAGAGCAAAGGCATTCACTAGTACAATATAAGAGACAATGATCAGGTTATTGTTATGATTTCTTCCTTGTTGATAAATTCCCAGCAGATAAGCAAGTTGCACGGCCATTCAAAGCGCACTGCGCCAGACAGAAACCATTTCGCACCGGAAAATTGACTACATTCAGTTCAGGCCTTATTTGGGCCCATTCTCTGCCCCTGCCACGATTGGTTCTGCCATTCTTTATCAACCTTAATCTTTGAAAACAAATGTATGATTAGGTTTGTTGACCCCCTGACCAAGACAGAATGGCAAGATAAACAGATCATCAATAACATGTGTATCCAGAAAACGAGGGGCTGTTTTCCAAGGCAACTGTGACTCAAGAAGAAATAAAAAATGGACAATGTCTTATATTAACTGATTGTTTCACACAACCCCATGCAACACCATCACCACCACAGCTGTGGTCATTGTGATGTAAAAGCCTACCTGAGACTGACAGAGAAAACATTTTACTACACCAACCCAAACCCACATTGTGCTGTTGGTGCCATCTTTGAAAAAAACAAAACAAAACGCTCAGTCGTGGCTGACAGACGAACCTGCAATGTTCAAACTCACTCCAGCAACCTTGACTGTTGTGGCAAGACATGTATTTCTGCAGCAAATACAACATACTTAGTAAGCCTCCAATAAAAAAAACACTGGCCAGCAGAATGAGAGTTAAATTACATTCAGTGCATCTTTTTCTGTTCCCTGTTCGTAATCATGAAATCTTTTACTCTGAAAGAAGAACTTCACTGGTTCCTGCCCATAGTACTGCTGGCATTTGTCAGAATACTGGTGTTGTGTTAGCATGGCCTTGGAAAGTAGTCACAGAGCTATCTAAAAACACGGATATATATATTTACACACATTATGGAGTGACCCCCTATTTCCTCCTTAGAATAATACACAACTACTTTTTCTGAGAGCCCTTCGCATTTTGACACGTACCCCTGCCCTTTTCTTTGACTTGATGACATGACACTTAAATACAAAGGGGCTCTGGAACCAGTGATACTGGTTGGAAAGCGGTGACCTCCAGCAGACAGCTATATTTATGCTGCATATGGAACCAAAAAGACGCAGTGATTTACTACAAGCTCACTAAAAAACACAGTCGGGGTGTGTCGCACTGTGTTGTACTGTAACAAGCTGTATATTCATAGTTTGGCTCTGTATGTCAGTCAGAAGACTCTTTTCGTTCGACTGGCGAGGTTTCCCAAGAAGTCGACAAGTGGGCAGGGTGGGATGTGCTGGCAGCAAGCAAGTAACAATACTCTCCAAAGCACCTCTGGCCAGGTGCTCAAATCCATTATTAAAACCATTTGGCGTTGAAATGCCGCTTACATAAGAATGATCTGCGTCATGGCTGCTGCTGAAAACTGCAGTAAAACTCATTAGCACCAGCCATAGTCAGCCATTTTGTGCGGGAAATTTCCCACCCTCTCGTACTACAGGAGACCAACAGCTGTAGTGAAGGCTGCAAAACACAGGAAGTGATTGATAATTTAGTTTACAAACTCCAAGTTTCGCTAGAGCGGAGCCAACACACACAAAGCAAAGGGTTTTTTAAAAAATAAAGTTCACAACTATAGCTAGTAGCTTTTATCTGAATACAAACCCCCACCCAAATCCCATCTCTCCCTCACTCCGCCTGCATGCCTATACTTTTCAAGCTGTGAGCAGGATAATAATATATCTGGATTTAAATATGCACAAAGCCTAGGCAGGCAAGGGAACCATCACAGAGGAGAAACAAGATTATAAACAGAGCAGAGAGATGGAAACACTTAAATAAAAAAGGAAAAACAACAAAAACAAATCAAAATGACATGATATAGAGGCTCTGGATGTTATTAAGGTGAGAGAGAGAGACCTTGAACTCTTAACACCGTGGGCAAGACCAGACCAGACTAGGCCATGACAGATCTGGAGCAGCAGGGTGTTTTAGCAGTCAAATGAAAGTGTGTCATAGCTTGTTGTTAGTGAGAGATCACAGACTAACTTGTTATTAGAATTTCCAGTTTTAATTTGAGATTTCCTACTGAAAACTGTATCAAATAAATAAAAGGAACTACAGTGGGAAAGCAAATAATCCAGAGACAGAAGCCTGAAAACATTAAATTTGCTGGTATGTGGAAAGAAGTGATTGTGTGCTAAAACCCCTTCAATCAAAACACAAAAAATGGCCTGACTGGGACCTTGTGGGTCTGGTCTGGTCTTGACAACAGTTTGGGCTGTGATGGGTTGGATGTGCCATCCTTGCCTACATGCCAATGCTGAAGGCTTGCAGCTCTCGGTGGAAGTGCTGGGTGGGTTCAGACAGAACCAGGCTAGAATCCAGGCAAGGGTGCCAGACACGACCAAGGCCCAGGGAGACCTCCTTGACCAGTTCAGGAACCGGGGGGCCGTTCATGTACACTGACTGGTCTGGGTCAAAGTCGATGCTCTCCTCAGAGACGTTCAGGATGCGGAGACTGGAACCTCGTAGCCGTGCGATGGCGATTAAGTTGTGTGACCACACGGTGTAACCTAAAGTGAAAGATATAGCTTGGTCTAATTTTGCCAATATTAAACCAATGACTTTCTAAATCTGTAAATATATTAATTTAAAAAACACTCAGAAATGAATGTAATGAATGTTATATTAAGTAATTAGAACTAATCTATCTTTATGTTTCAGATCCTTTATATTTATGCATCAGCCCAGAACTCTGACCTCAGATCAGTTAAACACAATAACTGCAGGTCAAGTATCAGTTGTGTGAGTAAGCATTGACAAAACTAACAGAATTATTATCTGCAACATTGTCTGGTGTGATGGATTTGAAAACACGCTATTGTAACCAAGTAAATCACATTATGTTTGAGACACTGTCTCCCACATGAGAAATGGCAGTCCCACTGACAGTTAGCAAGCTTGAAAGCTGACAATATTTGACATTCACAAATCAACAGATCAGTCCCACCCAACTTAATTTCTTAAGCTTCTTTCAACTCACTGTTCTGTTTTCTCTAGTGTGGTTGACACACTGTTATCATGTGGAAACACAACAGGTGGGTTTTTTCACAGAAAAGGCTCTTTACACTACCTGTCCAGCACTGAACAGCAGACAAAGTGAAAGACTGTCAAGCTTAAAGGTGCTTTAACAACAAATTAGCCTGTTATTTTCCTCAGCAGTAAGTAGCCATCAAAATAAAGAAAATGTATATTCATTCATGCTAATGCTGCTCTGCATCTCCTGGAAGTATAAATTGGTTTGATTGATATTTATATTTTAATGATGTGTTTAAAGCACTTTCCACTGCCCACAAATGGCTAAAAACACAAGTAATATAGTGTAAATCAAAAGAGAGTGGATGTTCTGAATCAGCCATGGTTCTGTTTGGTTTTGAAAAACTACTGTTGGACTCATTATCTTGATTTACCCACTGAAAACAAACACAATGAGTTGGGAGAGTTACAATTTTGTCAGATCAATCCCACTGATCCGATTCAGATCTAGTCAAGTTACTTCAAAAACAACATACTCAACTCACCGTGTATCACCAGTACAGCCAGCTGAGTACATCTCCATGATAAAAGGACCAATGGGTCTTCATTGCGATTGACACTGAGGTCAGCAAAGTCAGGGTCATCCCTCAGGAGCAGGAGGTGAGTCAGCGTTTTGTTGTACTGCTGCGAGATGAGCTCCAATGTAGCATCAGTAACTAGTGTGCTGTAACTGTCAAGATGGAGGCGCTCCAGAGGGAGGCTAGGTTTCAGGACCCTAAGGAGCTCTGAGTTGTCCACCTCCAGGGCCATGATGTACACTCGCAGGTTGGCACTCACACGAACCTGGGGATGATTAGGTCATCTTGACTAACATATCAAAGGATTATTGGTGCTTTTCAACAACATTCATATCATGTCATCAAACAGACCAGTCCAGCACACAGAGAATCACATATAGTTGAAGCATTACCAGTGCCTTCCAATCATCCTCTGTAGCTGTTCCCTCTAATGGTTTAAACTCCAGGGCGGCGCCATTGAGAAGCAGCGAGAGGCGATGCAGTGGGGTCCGACGTGGAGATGCCAGCAGACCACAAAGCTCAGATGTAAAGTCAGAGAAATCCAGAGCCAAAGAATGAACATTAGAGAGCCTATCTAACTCTGACGGTGAGATGAGTGGGCCTGAGGATAGTTAAAAAACATGAAATGTAAAAAAAAAAAAAGATACCCAATAATACATTCATGTAGTATGCACCAAGCTTGTGATAGAAAAGAAAAATACTGACCTAGCTGGTGGTCCAATAAACTGAGATGCTGTAGGGTCTCAGCAGAAGGATTTGACAGGCAAGCTAAGGAGCAGGGAGTCACCAGACCCAGCATGAAACTACAGGAGAGCCACCTAAGCTGCCTGCTGTTAGACAGCACCTCCATGAACAGCTGCTGGATTCTGCAGAGGGCAGATGAGGAGGGTTGATGATCAAAGCTAGGAAGAAATTAAGCTTAACTTCACTTTACCAGCGCGACTATTACTTCTTACAGTGTTCATCTAATGCACCCTGAAACTTGATCACTGTATATCAAATAAAACTGATGGTAGAAAACAAACCTATTCTGATAAAGAGAGGAAAAAAGCCTGAATTTGGGCTACACACTTTTACAATGAGAGAGAAATGTAACTGAAATGCAAGACTGAAAATATGTAATATTTATGCTTTTATATGAAAATCTACAATCTGTGAACTAAACCAGCACTTTTTAACTAATATAACTGAATTCTAATATTTACCATTATGTTTCAGCAAATTTAATATAGTATTATTATACTGATTTAAGGTTCATAAAAACTGATGAGATTATTTTCTGAGCTCCAAATTAGCAACATAAAAGTAATGCATTTCATATGATTCCCTCCACCTTCCTACCACTGAGTTGCTGAACAAAACCACACTGCTGTATAACTGCCATATATGAAGTTGTATCATTTAATCAGTGGTGATAGTTATCTGTGGATAGCCAAGAATATGGGTTTGTGTGTTGAAAACTCACCTGAGTCTCCTAGCATGAATGTAGAGAACGTGTAGCATATGTAAAGCAACTACATACATAGACATTATAGACATAACACTACGCTAAACAAAACCCAAATGGTTCATGTCTCTGTTCAGATTGGGTAAAAGACATCAAGGTTATGTGTCACTCAAGATTTGCCCCCGATTTTAAAAACAGTTGCATCAGACCAATATCTATCAAAAAGCATGTTAGGCTGATCCTGGAGATGCTCACTTACTGGATAATATCAAGATGTCTAATAAACTTCAAGCTATTTTTAATTAGACTCCAGATAAAACAAGTAGCACATTGCTTTAAATACAGCAAGAGTTCCCACAGTGCTATTGTATTACTAACACTCCCATATACACAGAGCTAGACCAGTGTTTTTCAACCTTTTTTGAGCCACGGCACATTTTTTACATTACACAAAATCCCGTGGCACACCAGCAATCAAAAAAGTTAGAAAATGTTACAAAAAGTTTCCAAAACAACACTTTCAATGCAGACATGTCATCAATACGTCTGACAACACACAGCCCTTGCCCTTGGGCCGTAACGCAGGCACAAACAATCATTTGCAATGACTGAATATTTTTTTGACCAATTAAGTGAAATTGGACAATTTTCCACACCTGACAATCTCTCCTGGCACACTGGTGTGCTATGGCACAGGTTGAAAATTACTGAGCTAGATAATGACCACTGTTCTGCTTGGCAATCAATCAGTTACCAAAATAACATTTCATATTTCATAAAAGTTCCCTATATATTGGCAAAACAAGTAACTACTTATTGGATAAATACTAAATCCAATATTTCTACAAAAGGACGTGTTCATGTTTCTATGCTTACTCATTGATTTTTTTGTCCCCCTGGTGAATCTGGTGCAGGTTCGAGCTGTCCAATAGTCCCTCCTGCTGGAGAATACAGGTGTCTCCATACAGACTCAGCTTTTGTAGGTTTCTAGGGAATGACATAAAGACACAATGTTTACAAACAAATGAAACAATGAAATGAAAGAAATGAAACAGAAAGCATGTGAAACTAGACTGATCCATTCACTAAACTCTCCAGAGATGGGATCAGCGATCAGCTGCGATGTCTGTCCAGATGTCAGATTGACACCACCCAAGAGTACACAGTGGCTATTTCTACATTATTACATT
Source organism: Trinectes maculatus (assembly GCA_016785345.1). Taxonomy (NCBI): domain Eukaryota; kingdom Metazoa; phylum Chordata; class Actinopteri; order Pleuronectiformes; family Achiridae; genus Trinectes; species Trinectes maculatus. Next base: position 457,296 of record JAFBJQ010003275.1, read on the forward strand.
TGGTGCATCTAGTTTTATCACCTACAGCTCACAAAAGAACACTGGTCAGCTTCAACACAAACATTAGCTGTTCACCCTGAGGTTGTGTGTTTGCATTTGAATCTAAACTGACTTGTCAACATAGAATTATAGCTGCCCCTAATGTATTTGTAGCTAAATTGTATACTCCAAAATTAAGCAACAACCTACATTTTAAAAGCTGAGGTTTTTAAACAACAGTTCAGACAGCTCTACGTCAAATTTCACGTGATCACCTTTTTCTGGAGGTTTACATCTGTTCTAACAGATGTATGGAAGATCACTCATGTAATATGTGGCAAAGGATTGTTGCAGCAACACATAGAATAGTTGAAGTTTGTTTGAAGTGTGAATAAAATGTTCAGTGCAGTCAACTTCCTGTAAATCAGCAAAGAGCCGAGCTTCATTCGAGTCTTCTGAAGTGAAGGCAATAGCCAACTCATGGTCAACAAAGCCACAATAAAATATATATTTTTGTCATTTTAAGCAAGCATCTGCACCAGTGGTGTTAAACCAACATATCTGTTATTATAAACATGAAATAATTCTTACCGTGAGACCTGAAGTTACATATGACAGATGCAAGTGAAGTGTGGATGTGACATATGTCACCTTGTTTGAGCTGTGTCTGGGTAACGATCAAACACCAAATAACATATTTAGCAGAGTATGGCAGAACTGGCTCATGAACTGCTCAGCCCTGGATGGATGCTATTTCAATTTAGGGAACTAAAACTTCCTCAGCAGATAATAGCCAAGTGATTTGATCTGCACACTTCACATGTGATTATACCTTACATTGTGTAACGACGCGTTAGAGCTAAATATATACACACTTACAGACACACTGTATATGTGTGTCAGTGCTGATGTCAGCAAGTCACAGCCAACAAAGCAGCAGCACTGCATTGTATCTGCTTGTATGGAGAGATCAGTGTAACACAGGGGAAACACTATTGGCAACAAAAGAAACGCAGATGAGCAATTATACTAGGTATCGACATTGATGCCTACACCATTATTTACAAAGTGTACACGTAAACGCAGTCAGTTATTTCAACGTGACCTCGGGAACATCGATATAACATTGGCTGCTAGCTGCACCGCAAAGACATGACTGATTACATAACTCCCCACGTCAGGATTTGTTTATAGCTAACTGCCGCTAGCTAACTGCTAGCTTACTGTGACGAACCAAAATACTGTATCATTTCACATATAGGAGGGAACACCGTGCGATTTCCTGAAAGTGAACACGAGAAAACACAGACATTGTGGAGTGGGTGTTCGGTTACCTGTTGTTGCGGATGCTGGTGAACACACACAACACCTGGTCCAAGTAGGTGGCCATGGCGTCTCTCCAGCGCTCGGAAAGCTGCGGCTCGCCGTCAGCACTTGGAGGCTGAACCATCCTGGTGGATGACGGGTCGTTGTTCATCGGGCTGAGGTAGCCTTCCACCGGCGCGAGTTCGAGCTGCAGCTCCCGCACGAAGGAACCGAACTTCCGCATGAGAAACTCCAGTCTTGAGGTCTCCTCGGAGCTGGAGCCACCGCCGCCGTTACATCCACCACCTATACGCAGTTTGAGCTCGGTCCACAGCGCCGGGTAGAAGAGACACTCCCTCCATCGCGAGCACACGGCCGAGGCCCGCAGCTTGTCTTGGTCAGACAGAAAGGAGAATATGTGGACGATAAGCTCGCTGGGCAAAGCCATGGCTCCGACACCCCCGCACAGAGCCATGGCGAGCAGAGAAACGTGCCTGACAAGCGAACAGAAAGAAAAGAAACGTTTCAACCGTCTGTTTTTAAATAGGTCCAACAGCAGATAATAATGGCAACGCTTCTCCCTCTCGCTGACAACAATCAGTTTTTTCAGCTTTTCCTTTGATACTATTGGGCCGTACCACTTTCTTTCAGCGCACGGGGGGACAATCCAACCCTCCCTCAAAATATTATCGAAACAGTCTGCATTTTAGTGTCTGCAAACACTCAGATATGATTTTCAGTCAATTGGAGGATCTGTCGACATTTTCACGAGCTTCTCATCTTCGCGACTGTATCCCTGAGTTGTTCAGTGAATGGTTTAGTCCTGTGGGGGTTATTTTTGCCATACTCACAAGCTCCACAAGGGGCGGTGTTCTTCAACAATAAAACTCCAGGCAACACGTGATTTTTATTTTGGAGCTGGTTTCCGCCCGGACACACCCCCTTCAATACACACACTGCCCCATCGAGTGATCACAAAGAATGAACACGGCTAAACACAGAGCTAACTGCCAGTAAATATAACATAGAATTGATGAAGATAGATAGATAGATAGATAGATAGATAGATAGATAGATAGATAGATAGATAGATAGATAGATAGATAGATAGATAGATAGATAGATCCTCAACCCCAGCTGTTTTATCTACATTTATATATGTTTCTCCTAAAAGACCTTTCTTTTTTTCCTGTTCAACAGTCTCCACCACTGCACCTCTCTATCCCTGTTGCATGTGATCCCACTCCTGGACCTCATCATCTCCATCGTCTGTCCGGTTTAACATACTGCAAACGCCTAAAAGTGTACATAAGCAGCAAGCCCTCTCAGTCATGCCATCTAGTGGCTTCCTGGTGATTCTGCCTCTACCCAACTATTGGGACAGTAGAATGCTCACTGTCAATGACAATTAGAGAAGTGTCAGTGTGAACATATAGATCATCAACAAATAAGGACACACCATGCAAAGAAGATTAAGTTTGCTAAATGTCAAACACAGTAAACACAGTTTTCTCATATTTTTTGTCCTTTATTCTCTCAGCTGTTCACTGACAATACAATTGTCTCTGTCATAGCACCATGCTTGTCCTTTGGAAGACAGCTGGTGGCTTCCTCTCACAAAAACTTTAATTTTTCATAGTCTTTGAATGAATAGGCTGCTGTAGTCTAACGTTATTAGTATGTCCTATAAGCATCCAACAATAAGATGTTACTTCTCACTTTTTAACCAAGCTGTTTTAATTCTATAATTTCAAATGTATTTGATTATACTAAATACAATCTGACATTGTTAAATACCATTGTCCAATAGAACTGAAACAAAACCATTTGTCTCTGGTTCCCATTTGAAAAATAATCTGTTTTATTTCCACCTGCAGAGTGTGATTGCAGCTGCTGCAGCTCTCATGCTGATACCTTAATGATGCTTCACACAGTACTCTGTGACAAGAGTGAGTAACAAGAGTGTTTTGATACTGTGATGATACCTGCTGTTTGTCTATGTGAAACATATTTCCTCACGCACCAGTTTTCAAGTGGAAAGGTCCAATACTACGCACCAGGTGGCAGTAGAGCTCCATGGGTGACGTCTGCTGACTCATGTCATATTGAGTGGGGAATAAAACTGTTATTTAGAAATATACATTTATTAACATAAATACATAATTAATAATTAATAGCTACATTAATGACAAAGTGAAAGCCATATTCATATTAAAAACACGGCTTTTAGTTGTATATTGGCATATCAGGAACAGTTGTTATTATGGACAAGATAAGGAGGTGGAATAGAGCAGTGTGTATTTCAGGTCATCCTTCAATGAATTTTGACTCACAGTGGAATATGTGCTGTCTCCGTTATGCTATATCTGTGTATGGTTAGCTGAGTCAAACAGCTAAAAGGCACTTTACAACAATTGAAACAAACAAAGCATGCAATCATGTAATGCAGTGGTGAAGGTGGATGCAGATGCCTGATGCAGTGAGGAGCTGAGGCTCAGGAAGGTCAGGAGGAGGGGTGAGAATGATTCTGAAGGAGACCAGGGAGCAGCACCTAAAGAAGGCTGTGAGGACCGTTGACTGGGAGATGCTGATTCTCAAGGAGGGACTCGGTCACTGGCAGCTGCTTCACACAGCTTCCCATACCTGAGAGGAAGAGGAAGAGGAAGAGGAGAGGAAGGACAAGGATAACCATCTAAAATACAGCACTGGTCACCTGGCTGGTTTAATGTCAACTTTATAAATCACACATGTAGAAGAGCAGATGCTGATGCTCAGTTATTCATCTTTCATGGAAAAGAGTGAGATATTATTCCTGAGTCAATAACACGCAGGGCTGGAAGAAGGCAGCATCAATACCAGTGGATTTGTGCAGAGGATGGGAAATGTTTCAGGTATTAATGCCATAAGAAATACTGGAGGATATGCCTCATATAAGAAGCCCTGTGAGGCGTGTATAGACAACAGAGACACACATGACACTGCATGTATGTGGGAGTGTATCATGCATACACCCATGTACAGTATGTTCCCCTTCAGTGCATGTTTGTATCAGTCTAGTTTCTACATAGCTTCAAAATATGTTTTGTTTTTCTGATTTAGCTTTTTGTTACATTTGCAACATCTGTCTGTCAGAATGGGGAGAAAGACCTTATTAAGTCAACCAGAACTGCATATTGTTTTTCTTCTTACTGTTACAATTTCAGAATGCATTTCCAAAAATTGCACAATTAGCACCACACTTGTTTTAAGCTTCTGTCTGAGTGGGTGATCTCTTTCATTTCTGATTGCAGGTAAGTTCAATCCACCTCCAGGTGTCGAGGCAAAACTTCAGTTAAGAATCACACACATCTTTCACTTACGTATATCAGTAATATTCTGGTGACTACAGAACGTCTTGTACTCTCATTTTCTTCAAGTGGAAAATTGCCTTTAAGAGTACGGCTTCACAGTGTCCTTTAAAGAGAATGACAATGTCATAAATATTGTGAGTGCAAATGGAGCCTATCAAGGTTGGGCATATTATCCATAAGGAGGATTTACAAATTGCTTCAACCACTCATGGTGGCATTGTATTATTGGAGTGATACGATTTGCAGTACATGCAGCAGTTTACTTCCCAGTATGACTAATGTGGTAGATGGGTGCATACCTGTGCAGGTAGTATAAGATGTTGTGAATAAGATCTGTGGTTGCAATGTGGACAGTCTGAATAAAGTGTACTGGACAAGAAGAAAATCTAAAATAGTCTAAAGAACCTCACTCTTCACTATAGCTACTTTTAGTCCGTCGGCTTGTTTTGGTTAATGGATTTCAATACTGCTTCACTGCAGGTAATGCCATTGCAGTAGAAAAGGGTAAGAATAATGGGGAATAATGGGTTTTATTATGATGATGATGATGATGATGATGATGATGATGATAATGATGCTAACCAAAGCTATAGATTAAAAGATATTTTTTTCCAAATTACCTGATAATCTGATGTATGTCATATGTATAAACTGTGCTTATTTTAAACACAGTGACATAGCCCAAATTGGAATTAAAACGTGTTCTGTGTAATCTGTTTATTTCTTTTCATGAGATTAATGCTTTGTGTTGAGCTTTATTTGGATGCTTAGAATGTAAAGACAGTAAATAAATAGCACATTGTTTTGTATTTGTGTTTATTGTACAAGTCCAGGGGTTTAGCTCCGTCTGATTGCAGAGCAGTCACAATAACAGAGCAGCAACAACTGTACTCAACTATATCTGCTTTTCATTTGTGAGTTTATATTTTAAATGACCTTACACCACAACATAAGACATCTTTATTCAGCATGTGTTCGGCTGGTACAACAAAACCACTCACAGTGGCAAGGCCAGTGCAGGGAATGATAAAGAGTGAAAATGGTGGAAAGAGAAGAAAATGCTAATACACACTGCTGGACAGGAACATGGAGAAAAATGGAGGGTATATACACAATATCCTATACGCAATTGCTCCAGTGTGTCGTAGAAGCTAAAGTCAGAATTCGATTATTATTATCTTTTTGTTTTGAGTGGCCTAACTTCAGCCTGGCTTTCTGGATACAAGTCTTGTACACTGCGGCAGTGGCCAGACATTGTACGGAGAGAGGGACAGATGGACACACTGGTTGTCTCAGAAAATGTTTGTGCCGCGATGCAACAAAGCACACGCACAAGTGCACACATGAAATCTCCAACTAATTTACTCCATGAGAACAGACAGCTTCTCTGCTCACATCCAACAAAGGCGCAGCAGTAAAAAGCTTCTGAGAGAACATCCTCTCCATTCGAATGCAATCTGTGGAGAGTTGTTTCGCTCCTTTCACAAACAAATAGAAATCTTTGGAACCAGTGAAAAGTGATTACTTTGAAAGAAATGTTAACTAATATGCCAGCACATCCCACTCTGTTGGTTTTAGTAAAGTGATTGACAGCACAAATTGAAGATGGAAAAGTGATTAGAATAGGGTATAGAATATGAAAGATAAAGGTCTAATATATTCTGATGCACATGCACAAAATACCATACATTTATGTGACATGTATGTTCTATAGTCTCTCATGATCAAATATGATATTGACCTTTGATATGGGGGTATAGAAGGCAGGTTATAGGGGGTGTAAATTTTCAGGGTCAATAATGAGAAGGTATCTCTCTTGCTCTCTCTCTCTCTCTCTCTCTCTCTCTCTCTGTATGTGTGTGTGTGTGTGTGTGTGCATATATGAGTGTCAGCAGGCCTTGGGATTCATATTTCATGCAAATGTATCGAGATTGATTTCAGCGTCTCATCAGAGGGCATTAGCTGCAAATGTGCTGTCGCTGCCTGGACGCCTGATCTCTTCTGTCACACATCCATAACGTTCGGAATTAAAAAAAAAAAAAGACAAACAGTTTAGAAACATGCCTGTTTTAGCTGTCTCAACCTCTTTTTAGTATAAATATCCCAACCATATTCATATACGACAACACATTCAGCAACATCCAAGGAAAATATAGTGATGAGAAAACAGTGTTTAAGGGATATTGTGATAGATTAGCATTTAAATGTAATGGGCAAATATGACCTCATAACAAACCGAACCCAACCAAAGTGATTGCAATTCATTCTGGGGCTCCAACCTGAACCATTGTCCTTGCAATCTACATTTTACGTAATACAAATGTCATCCTCACTACTAGAGGAAAAGTCAGGAGGTGACCTGAGTCACTGGCAGCAAACCATTGGGCAGATGTTGAAACAGTCACTGGATAAATGAAAACCAATGTCAACAGAATTCATCATACTGATGAGGGGGGGACATATCGGCTCCGAATTTCATGCCAGTCCATGAGGAGCTATACAAAAATATTTTACCAGTGCAAACATTTTAAATAAATATATAAATATATACAAATATAAATAAAAAATATATATAAATATTTGTTTTATTTAAATAAATAAAACAAATATTACATTTAAATGCTCTCGCTCTCTCAATCTATCTGTGTGTATGTGTGTGTATGTATACCTTGTTAAAGAAAAGCATATCTTCTCGGTGTCAAAAACTAGTGGGTTGATGTGCGAGGAACCTGTGAATCTCTCTATTTATCACGCCATGAAAGATCAAGCACCCTGGAGTGTGTAGGCAGCCAGGATCTAATCCATTCATCATGGCAATGCTCCGGTCTCCTTGTGTATATGTGCAAGGAGACTGGGTCCATTAATTTCAGTCAATAATAACCTGAAATAAAGAAATGCAGGCATTTTTACCATCGGCTGTGGAAAGGATTAAATAAATATGCCACAAAAAACTCAAGGATATGGCTGTTGGTATCCTTAAATTTACATTTTTAAGATGCTGCACTGCACATTTAAGCATCAGTATATCATTGGCAAACACTATAACCCTTATAAACAAAAGTGTGCGGTGGAGACGACTGCCATCTATGAGCATTGGAGTGCTAGTAATGTTCAGCGGAATCAGTTTTGGGCACCTCGCTTCAATTCTGTCGTTAAAAAAAAGAAGATGAGATTGTCTCCGTCTTTCCCCTTGGTCTTTGTTTTTAATGTTGCTTGATGCAGAATCAACACAACATTGCTTGTTTTTTTTAAAGTGTTTTTTTCCCCAGTTTGCTGCCATCGAGCAATGATTTGTCTGTGCCCTGAAGCTATAAAGGAGATTTCCCAAAAGTCTGACCTGGTGGCAGAGGCAAGCACATAGGTGAGGCGAGCATATTGTGTTTGGTTACAGCGCACACTTTCCTCTGGCTGCGGGGGATGAGGGGAAACACAAACAGTTTGTGCAGTGATTTATTTTGGCAGCTCAGAGGGGACAGACTTTTCATCGCCGGTATAAATGCTGGACGTTTGCCCCATGTGACATCCTTCACATGATTAATAGTGTCCTTACAGAACCTCATCAAACTGTGCAGTTATATCAGCTGTTTTAGTCGGCCATGTGCAGGAGATCATTACATCAGAGGAAATGTGTTGGAGTGAAAAAGGTGTGGGGGTAATATCTGCCAGATCAACCCTGACGTCACGTGAGCTCATCCATTCAACCTCAGTCAAAGACTCAGTGGTCATGCCAGCTGTGAATGCCATGTTGGACAGTCCCCTGCTGTGCATCAGTGCCCTCCCAACATCAGTCAGTGTGACTCCATGCCAAACTGACAGTCCGTACACGTCTCCCTTCTGTCGATTAAGTGATGGGGAAACAAAAAAAAGGAAAGAATTGAAGGAGGTATATTAGTTTTCTATTTCTCTTTATTATACTATGTTCACAGTTTTCTAGATGAAAACTGCAACTAATCATGGAACACCATTAACATCCATTTGCCACCTGCCTTCTATTATAGTGTCCATATTTTGGCCATTTACAGGTTCGTAAAGTAAATTTGTCGCTTTAATAGACCAGCGTTACAAGCTGTTGTGGACACCTCAACGAGGAGTCTGTATAAGACGCTACGTGCGCAGTAAAGGATGAGCTAGATTTGTGATTGTTGTTACACCCAGAGCTCTGAAATGAACATCACTGACGAAAATCCCAGGCGTGCATGAACATGAAGCACATTTTGACATGTTATTTATTTATTTATTAAAAAAAATATTTGATTGTGTTTGGCAAAAGGGGGCTTACTACTGTTGTGTTACACAGGCTGCAGTAAACTTTATAGCACAATACAATCAATGCATGTGAGAAATGACAGGGGGCAGAATTGGTAGTAAGCGAACAGATGTTTCCACTTAATGATGAATAAAGGTTTGTGCTGGGGGGTGGCGAGTGGAGGGGTGGGTGGGTGTCTCTCTCTGGATCTGGATCAGTTGGCCTCCTCTGGCCATGCAGCCCATGAGCCATGAGAAGGTCAGATAATCAGGTGTCACTGTTACAATAAACACACTTCTGTTTAACATGATATTATTATATTTTATATTCTTAATGTGATATTTGTTGATTCTCAGTGACCTGACCAACCAGTGATTATGGCATTATACTAACTGATTAATTACTAATTAACTGTGTGCAGTCACATGGTAACATAGTGAGATAACAGCCTACATGAGAGACAGTAGAAAAGACACATTTGAGTTGAGCTACAGTAACAAAACTCCAAATACACTTCAAAAACATCGGCAGATTTATTCCTCATTAAACCACACAAGACAGGATCACAAAGACTCATCAGTACAGAGAGGAGGAACGTGACATGATGAAACGCTATCTCCCGTCAGCAAAACATTCAATTCAAAAAGTTCACAGACTTCAGTGGAGCTGCTGAGTCAGCAGGTTTTTAGTGGCGAGCAGGTCTTGTTAATTCAGAGTGGATGTTTTGGGTGCATGTTTTTTTTTAATCATCTGGAATAGTTTCTCTGGCTCAGATACAGGATTTGCGTTGGTGCTGTCCTCAGGTTGCTCTTGTGGATGGATGATAACTGATACTGGGTTGTTTTTACACCCTGAGGTGAGTGTTGGCAGTTAGACCTCCACAGGTCCTGGTCTGATCAGGGGTCTGATCAGGGGCTGAGACTGACGTCAGGCTCAGGGGAGGAAATCAACAAAATGTGAGGAAAAATGTCTCTCTGGTTGAAGTGGTGGTCTAACTGAGAGTTGATGGTGTTACATTGATGCATCATCATCAGTGTTTTGACTCTGCTTGATCACAGGCAGATGTCAGAGCAGAGTGGAGTTCAGTGAATCATCAAACAGCTGTCAACATTCCCCTTGAACGGGACATGTAAGTGGCTTGTTGGATATACACCAATGTCACCTGGAGTGTTTTCGACTGCAGTAATAACTCTGTGATGCCTCAGCAAGGAGCTTGAAGAACCTGGAAAATGGTCGTACACAAACACACACAGCAGAAACACCATTCTTTGATTCAGGTAATTCACATAATCATTCCAGAACATACAATTATTATAATAATACTTATAATAAGGTTAAGCGTCGACAACAGAGTTTCTCTCTGAATGGTATTCCAGTCACATGCTGTGATATTAAAGGATTCAATTTATGCATGCAGTTCCATTAATGTGACTTTTGTGAAAAAGCAAAGGTCTCAATGGTCAAACACGAGGAGGTTGCAAAAAGAATTATTCTGTCCAGAAATGATTACATGATATTATATATGTGTGTGTGTATATATATATATATAGATGCATTTTGGTATAGTTACATGATGAATTATACAATAAAAATATGTGTGAAGCAATTTCTGGGTCAAGGGTATTTTGAGATTATACTGATTATGCAAATTATAAAACACACAGCATACTGTAACAGGGAATATGTTTCAAAGAAATAAATAAAAAAACTTTATTACGTGATGATTTGATGCAGATGAACAAGTTCTGCCTTCAGTTTCATTACATTCAGCCAACTTGCCCTAAATCCACCATAATGCAGTGAACTGGATCAGTGTTATTTGCCCTAAACCGCATTGTAATGAATCAAGAAATTGACTTTTGTGGACTGCAGGATTAAAGCGCCAGCATGATTAATTTGTTTTTATTTTCTAATGACCTCATTTTCCATGTGTTTAATAAAGGAATTAGATAATTAACAGGATTGGCTTTGTGGGATTGTCTCCTAATATTTCTTCCTGATTCAGCTCAGATCTGTTTTCCACCCTGGGGTGCTACAGTGATTTCCCTGTTGTTGCACACATTAGGTTAATATGTCATATGCCTGCTTAGCTGCAGGAGCTCAGAGAAGACATGATGGGAACCATTTTGTCTTTCATGTAGACTGTCCAACACAGTAACGCTAAAAAAAAAACAATAACACAAAAAACCAATAACACAATAAAGACAATATCCTCAACTGGGTTTAAATGTGCTGTATCTGTATATTATATTATGGATTCACAACAGATATGCTGTCACTGCAAAAAAAAAAAAAAAAAAGGGAAGTCAAAACACTATGGTCCCACATGTGGTCATAAACTCCGCCCCTCCACATAAGCAAATGGGATCTAATCCCAGAGATTGTTTCTGTCCCTTTAGGTAGTTTTCTTTTACACTGATGTATGATGAAGTGTTATTGTTCCCAATATGTTTGGTTTTAACTTTGTACAATAATTTAACGCAATAAAAACAAGGTCAGACAGTTGACTACTGAAATCTTTTGTTGTCCTGTCACATATACAGGTATATATATATATAGACAATATATATATAGACAGGGAAGACAATGCAAAAAAATAGTGATTTGTTTGCATATATATATTTTTGGGACTCATTCTAGCATCATCCTGGTCATCTGTACATCACAGATCCTACACTGAAAACTGTGTTTTTTCAGCCAGCCCAGAGTTGTTTTTTGGCATTGTCTTCCCTCGTTCCCTTTCTTTCTTCTGTCTCTTTGTCCTGCCATTTTCCTTGTTGTATAGGGGCCAAGGTGGAGTCAAGGTTGCCAAATACCTAGAGAGTGGTAGAAGACTCTCTCTCTCTCTCTTTCTCTCTCTCTCTTTATGTGTGTGTGTGTGTGTGTGTGTGTGTGTGAGCTTTCGTATTCTCCAGAGAGAACTGAAGCTGAAAAGAGCTGAATGAGCTGAAACTGCTCCACTTTTCCCAGAGGGACACACACACACACGCACGCACACACACACACACACACACACACACACACACTAGCACCTATGTCCAACTTATTTATACAGGCTTGTACAGTATATATATATGACAATAAGCCAGTTGCTGTAGATTGGTATCTGATTTGTGTGATATTTCTCAGTCAGTGGACAAAACATCCTCCATCTCCTCAGGTCAAAAAGTGATTCCAAAGCTTTTCTATCAACTGAAGGTCAATAAGTGGGTCCCTGAATTTGTGCAGAGCTCAACCTGGATCAGGCTCATGTTACAGGCTCTCAGAAAACATGGCCTGTCACAGATCTGCTGTTCAATTCTAGTTGGCAGATGTTAACACACAGTGAAAACATTGTCTTGCTATCATCCATTCAAATAAACCCATTCCTTCAAAATCAAACACAGCAATGCTTTCTTTGCTTTTCATACAAATTTAATCTGGGACATAAAACCATCCCTTGTCCTTGATGTAATAAACACCACTGATGGGGCATTTGAAGATTCATAGTCATTGTTCCTCGTGAATGAATTCATGGACACAGAGAAGGAAGAACTCTATAGTGATAGAAAGGACACGGCCTTCACCACAGAAACGGTGTGGACGACGGCTGCTGTGAAATTCCAACCTCTCTTCTCTTCTCGTCACTCTGCCTTTTATGAATGTGCCATCAGAACAGACTCAGGTAGTGGGTGACAAATAAAGGTTAGCTGAGAAAAAAAATGTTAAGAAAAAATGTGATTCCATTTATTAATTTTAAAATATATATATTTTTTGTTTTTTAGCATCATCTTTTGGTCATATGTCCAGCTGGTGACTCTTGGTCTTGTTTGTACACATTTCTAATTGCTGACTATATAACACTGTGTAGTTATTACAGAGGCAAACAGCTATACAATGGTTTAGGCTCAAGTATAGGCTCCCTTTTCATAGCATTTCTGCACTTATATAACTCCCATTATTTATAATCACTCTCACAATATAGCTGATCGCCAGAGAATCCCCCAAGCACTTTTAAGGCTGTGCTGTGATATCCAGGGGCAAAGGTAGTGTTTGAACATGCAGCTGATAAGTAATGATTTAGACTTGAGAACAGAGTGGAAAAAATAATGAAATAAAAGGTTGCAGCTCGCTTCAGTGCAAGGGGTGAAAATTGATTAATCGCTTGGTGGATGCAAATCAATAGAGTTCACATGAATGGGATGCAGTGGTACTCTTATGTTCAACATGCGAGAAAATAAACCAATTTCAAGCTGCTGGTGCTGCCTGAGAAAGACTGTGAAATGTATTAATTATCCTGCATTAGTATAAATACCCATCACTGTGTTTAATAATACAGCAGCTCTGTATTTATTCACTTCACTGAAGAACATCCTAATTTTTCACCACTTGTGTGTCATTTAAAAATATATCGAATGTTGTAACAGTTAGCCTCTTTGTCCCGAGCAGAGCAAACAGTGCCACTTAATCAGTTCATTATACCCATGTAAATAACTAATGCATGACTGACAATACTTAAACGTAAGATATGGCATCACATGAGCAACTTGTGGTTTATTTGACATCAGGGAATAAAACATTACTACAAAGGACACGTGTACACAACAAACTAGTTGTTACTACTGTAAAATGACACCTTAGACCAGGGTGTCAAATGTACGGCCCGCGAGCCAGTTCTGGCCCGCCACGGGGTCCAGTCCGGCCCTTTGGATAAATCTGCAATTTGAAAAAATACATAAAAATCATAAAATCACGAACTACATTTTTAAAAATAAATACAGGGGGTCCTCAAGTTACGACGGTCGCGAATTACGTCATTTTCGTGGTTACAACACATCTCCCATGAACTTCCTTGTTTCGGCTTAAGCGGTTTGCCCCGTAAATACGTACAGACTTCGCACGGGAACTAGTTGGTGAGCGCTCTCTCTGTCTCTCAGCGCGCCTACCTGCTCTCCAACACCTCCACAGCCGGGGTTTCTTATGTGAAATGGCCGGCTGGCTGCCGGGGGGTGGGGGGGTGGGGGGGGTGGTGGTGGTGGGGCTTGTGTGCAGCGGCAGCCGGTAAGGAGATGCACACGGACACAGATGCGTTCGGGATCATGGCAATACCGTAGGTTTATTCACAACACATGGTCTACACGGTTGATATCAGAAATCTAAAGGAAATGCTCATTACACTCGTGATCTCAACCCCTACGGTGACAAAAGGCAATTCACCACAGTAAACTCTTATTGTAGGGTGGTGTTATAGCGA
>JAFBJQ010003275.1:471446-550802 GCA_016785345.1 Trinectes maculatus
CAATGTATGCACAATGGCACAATGAATGTATGGTGCGACTTACGTTGAAATTCGGTTTCGACACATTCTCAGGAACGGATCTCCGACGTAACTCGAGGACCCCCTGTATTATGTTATTTTGCTGCAGTATCACTATAACAAGCAGCATCTTCCTATAGAGTTGTGTGGGAGTTTAAATATGAACCATGGGGTAGACGAGCAATCAAGGGCCTTTGGATGGACTTGAACCTGTGGCCAGTGCAGTGAGCTAATGGGCGCTTGTGTTTAAATAACTTATTGACATCATCAATTATAACATACATAAGCCAGGAGTGTGGAAACTTTGTGGTCTGATGGACTAAAGGGTCAAATTCCTGACCTGTTTATGTCAGTTCACAGTTTACACTTTACCACAACTTGTCTAACTCTTGACCCAAGTAACACACACACATACACGCACACATGCATGCATGCAAAAGCTGTATTTATGATCCTCTTATATTTGTATTCAATTAATTACCCAAGCCCTAATCCCAGCTTTACTCCATATTTTAAATTCATTTTAATCCTCAGACGCACCAAGCTAGTTAAGGTAAAGCTGTAGTGGGTAAATTTATAATGGACTTATTGCTATTGAAAAGTGCATTTGAGTCCCTCAGTGCGTTTAGTCTTAGGCGTACGTGCGTGTTTGTGCGTGTGTGTGAATGTGAAGTTACAGTCTGTACAGTGTGAGCTGTCAGTCATGGATTAAGTGCAAAAAGAGATTAATTCACTTTGGTGTCTCATGCGCATAGATTCAAGCTCATGAACACAAAGTGGTGAATGTTGAGTGAGACCAGTCACGTGTGTATTTAATGATGCCAGAGTCTCACACGTATATACTCATATACTGTACATATCTATTCCTACTGCAGACATAACCAAGCATTATACTTTTTTCTTCTCTTGATTTTACTTATCTTGTTTTATTTTCACTTACGGTGATGCTTGAATATAGAATATAGTTTGGACCTAATTATGAAATGTGTAGTGCACAATAACAATGTTGTTGACTGACTGACCACTGACCACTTCATCAACCACAGATGAAGCTAATAAGATATATGAATAATTATATAAAGGCACTGCAGGCATATTGTTATGACACTTGGGTTACAGTCCATAGTTTGGACATAGGGGGCACTGTTGCTTTACACATAACCAACAATATGAGTGTGTCTTAATGTTCTCTTCTCTTCACTTTGGCTGAGCTCACACACACACACACACACACACACACACACACACACACACACACACACACACTGATGTCCTTCACTTTTCCGTTGTGAACACATAAACACACTGTCTCATTCCCCTCCACCCTCACACACTGTAATGTGAACACAGTTGCCAGTAATGTTTTTCACCTAGTGTGCTGATATCGCTGTCTGGTCAGAGAGAGAGAGACACACACACACCGAGAGAAAGAGAAAAAGAGAGAGAGAGACAGAGAGAGTGTTTTCACCCCTGTGAACATCAGCATTCACGCACTGCACTGCAACACACAGCCACTTAACACTCTCTCCATGCCCCCATAGATATCAGACAGGAATGGAAGTGCGTACACGATAACATCTGGTGTAGATGAATAACGACAAAAGGTGACTTCATCTTTGAAGAAGTAACGAGTTCTGCTCTTATTTAATACGACCACTGACATGTGATTGGGTTTGTACCACATCAGTTACAGAGGACGCGGCTGGGGATCATAGAGACGTATACACTCTGTTGTGTTATTTTTCCTTTGAACGAGTCGTGCACTATCGCCTCTGTTATCACAGGTTGATCAGTGAGAGGTTCCAGGTGATTGTTACTGATAGTGTTTCCTCTCGGTCGCCCAGTCCCTTGTCTGGAGAGGAGCGCACTCTGACTCACATGGTTACAGGAAGGGACACTGTGTTACCTGCACAACACAAAGTCCTGTTATGAAGCTGACAGTGACAGCAGCTGCTCGGCGCTGCAGCGGGTCGTTTGTGTTGGGTAGTTTGGATGGAGACATTCTTTTCTTGGTCATATCTTCATGTTCGACATACATCATGACTGATGATGATGATGGCTCATGTCAAGAGAAAGTCATGGTCACTGGACATGTTTGCCTCCGTGGCAGGTGAAAAATGAGTCTATAGAGTCCTATGAGCTATGTGTCATGTTGTGTGGCTCATTGTTGTCATGTTTTCACAAGTCACAATTTATGGAAGGCGATGAGTAATGGGTAGTAAGTAAATACCTGAGCACATTACTTTCCCTCGCCGTTATCTCAGTTATGTAATGACTTTTTATAATAATATGAGTAAAACATATAACATTAATTATAAATTAATTTTAAATGATAAATTATACTTTTTGTATAATTTATATGGTAAATTGCCCAGTACTGGTTTTATTGTGCAGGTAAAATTGCTGATGACTAAATTACTGTATAGTTAAAAGGTCAAATTAAATTGCAGACTTTATTTTGGAGTAAACAAAAAGAGTCCTCTCACTATTTGTTCCATTAATAATGATGAGCATATACAGTATACACACACACACACACACACACACACACACACACACACATATATATGATGTGTTTCTGTTAGACAACCAAGGAACAAATGCCAGCCACAACCTCAAGATCATCATAGCAGTGATTTGATATTAGCAACAATCCTACCCGCAGTAGAAATAAATTCATAATATCACAGACAGAAAGTTAACTTACATTATCATGCAAAGGAACTGTAACATAATGTACCTGGTAAGGTATTAACTCATCATGGAGAGTGTAGCTCCAAGTCACACCGGAGCTCTTGTAGAGCTCCTGGGGTTTTCATCTTGGAGAAGTCAGACATTCTGTATATTGACTCTGGTATTATCTATTTCTTTGTTTAAGAACTTTTCAGCCCCACATGGTTTCTACAGAGGAGGAACCTATGGTGGCTCATTTACCCAAACACTTTGCAGCAGAGTTATGAACACGAGGGGACTTAAACACACCACACAGAGTCACTCGCCATTACTCAACAGTACATGGAAAATAGCTGTTATCTGCATATTATAAGAAATAATGTAAACTAACTGTGCCGTTAGTGGTGAGCTTTGGGAGGCTGTGAGATGAGCGTGAAATATAGGTGTGAAATATACAGTGCAGTGCATAATTTACCTTTTAATCTTCTAATTCTCGTTTTCCTTTCCTCAGCCTTTTCTGTCTTTCTCATTAGAGATAGCAGTTGTCTTTTAGTGGAGATACGGGCGCCGTTGGATGGAACCTGCTAACTCTGGTAGAACTGGTATTTGCGCTCTGTAGTTTCGGATGTGAGAATGTGAGAGGATGCAAGAGCAGCATTAAGGGCTGACAAGCTGACTCTCAGTTTTTCCTCTTATATAAACTCCCTCCCTCAGCAGTAACTCAGACCCGCGGACTAAATTATGCCCTCAAACGGCAACACCACTACAATAACTCAGTCGAATTTGTGAGTGGATGAATATTGCTGCCTCCTGTAGGCGGACAGGTGCGCAGTTAGAGCACATTTCAGATAGTCGTCTTCATCAGTCGATGCAGAGGTTTTGGTTAGCGGAGGAAGAGGTGAGGGTTTGGAGACTCTGCCGGTGTCACTTTATTCTACTGCTCTATTTTGGGGGAGCACGTGTACCTGTGTTGTACAGTGAGACAGATGGAGCACTTAGTCAGAGCACTTACGCTCTGTAGTTCACGTCCATTACAGCGCAAAGTCCCTGTGCCTCTGAGCAGCAGCTCTCAAACAGCACACCCTGTCTTTTAATAATAAAACAAGCCATGGGTGCTCAAGATGATGCTTTGTCCTCCAGTGGCCCTTTGGTTGTCCATAGGTACACTCAGTACAGGACACAACCACAACAAGCTTCTAAATGATCCATGCCACTTATATGTCGCCAACCACTGTGCAACCATTAAATGTGTTCAGTGTTCAGTAAACAAAAGACTCGTGAGACATGTATACAACATGAGACATAGAGAGAACTTACACAAACACATTCCCATTCACATCAGCATTTTTAAAAATCTCATTTAAAAATGTCATTTCCTGGCTTGTGCTCTCTCCTGTGGACCTGTTTGGCCTTACGCTGCACAGAAAGGCTAACAGCCGTGCTGTCCCATCTGATGCGTTCCTCTATAGCTGCCTGAGAGAAATATAATGTGCGTTGTTGATCAGCACCATTGACTTTAAGTTGGAGTGGAGTCTACTTTTCTTTAAAATTGTTTAGAGTAGAATTAAAAAGTTGAAATTCCCCCCCCCACACTAGTGTTCTCTTAATCGCCATCACTCAGTGGGAATCTCCAGTAAATAAAATGTTCTGGTTAGTGAGTGGAACCAGGGTTGTGTAGTGTGACAACACAGTGTAGAATGGAAGTTTGCTCTCTTGGTCTGTTTCAGTGATTTATGATTCAAATCTGTCGGAGCTTTTCTACAGATACAACATAACTGATCTCCATCACTTCCATGGCCCACGCCATGGAGCTCGTCAGTCAATTAGATTACATCTCTTCCCTCTGTGTATGCAAATGTACATGCTCCTTTTTCTGTTGGCCTCCGAGAGTTAACACTTGGCTTATGACTATTCAGTGATGACTGGCTGTGACACTGGTTACTGGAGGGGACACCTACGCAATCTCACCACATGACAGATGTTCATGCAGTCCAAACATCATTATACAGCTGTGAGAAGCCTCAGTCATGTACGCTGTACGGTTATATAACAAATATATGCATGTGTGTGGTTGTGTGCTTTTTCTGCTGTTAGACCCCCCCCCCCCTCCATGTGCCCTGTTTCCCTGCATGTCATTTTGGCTTTTCAAGCTGTTTTCTCTGTCTCCTCTTCCCTGTGGAGAGCAGAGCACATAAGTAAAGAAGCTCTTACCTTCGTGCCGACGACTAGATAAGAATAAGAATTACAGAGGCATTCACTGGAGAGGGAGATGGGGGGCTGTAGAGAAAGAGGGATATTGAGTGATCCAGACAGAGGGGTGGGGTGGGGGGGGTGTGGGTCGGTGAGGGAAGGTTAGACAGATAAAGGAGGAGAGGAGCGAGGCAGACGGGAGACTGACAGAGGAGAAAACACAGCTGCACACAAAGAACGGGACACACAAGTTGTGTTACGCTGCTTTGTGCTCACTCGTGAATTTACTGTATTTGTCGGAATTCTTTTCTTGGGGTGGGGTTGGATTGAATTTTTTATTTTTTCCTTGCAGCCAGAAGTTAACAGAAGCGCGACTGATAAGAGGAAACTTCCTAAACGGTTCGTCCAAGGACGCCACCGATCCCGATAAAACGTGTCCCTTGTGCAATAACAAGAAATCGACAGAAATAAAAACAGGGGCAGTCATGCCGGGGTCTTAGTCGCCTGATTGATATACAAGTGGCTGGTGTCATATCTTCAAGTGCATAAGCTGCTGTTGTAAAGGGGCAGAGAACGTGAATGAATTCACTTCACTTCAATACATTTATTGTCCCCAAAGGAAATGTGACTTTTGATAGAGAGCTACTGGTTCGTTCACACTTGGGATCCTTCGAATAGAAACTGGAATAACAGGGTTTGTTCATGTGTATGTGTTTGGATTTACATTCAGGGTCAGTTTAGAAAACCACAGCTGGTTGTTTAATGATAGATGTGATCATTAGATAATGAATCAGCATTTATGAGACTGAAAACTGGTATAGGGAGGATACAGTTTTGAACAGAGCCAGATGACTAGTCCACAGTTTACAGTGGTACAAATGAGTTAGTGGTCTGAGCCTGGTTGAGTGACAGCGACACTGTGTTTGTAACGTGTGATGACGTGTTACAGTGTTACAGTGTTACAGTCTTCCCGAAACAGTAACAATAAAACACATATGTTTCACTGAAGTGACCATTGTAAACTAACCACACATGGTGGTTATGAGTTTTTAGAATCTGATCTTCTTATTCTTACGCACGGATTGAAATTATTCATAGCTGGAGTAGTAAATAAAGTAAACAGAGCCTACTGGAGCTGATAATAATATCTCCATGCTCCTTTATCTCCAGGCACCAGGGAAGCCTGACAATGCACACAGGTGAATCTCCGCTGTTTGTGGGTTCAGTACAGTGGCAGATTTGTAGATTAGATGCTTTTTACAAGGCTCGGTATTCCAGTAGCTTGGAGATCAGGAGTAGATAACTGACAACATAATTCCTCAGGCTATCGGAGTCGATCTGCTGGATAAGACAATCCCAGGTCATAGACTCAGGAAGGGCGTAGTAACTGATGTGGCGCTCAACAGATTAAATCCATCGTGACCCCGAGCAGCCTGCATAGCGATAAGGCCATACATCACTGTCTGTGTAGCTGTGACCTGATGAACACTGCTGACCAGCTGTGTGTTCTGCTTGACTGTTTCATAAAGGTCTTTATAGATGGACACAAAAAGCAGAGGAACACACTATAAAAACCGTACATGCATAAGTGCACCTGCAAGTCTCCAGCAATCTACAGCAATAAAACTAAAGTGCTGCTCTTTTCTAAGTGCCAATATTGTATCAGGTTTGTTATCCTCTCTCTCTCTCTCTCTCTCTCTCTCTCTCTCTCTCTCTCTCCTCATTTATCTCCTCTGTCCCACTGCTGATACTGATGCTGCTGATGCAGCAATATTAGAGGAAAATATTAGAGGCAATATCGGCACTTCAAAACAATTTTCTGTGATGAATCGCAAAGCACCCGCACTCCACAACAACTGCACTATAAAATAGATAAGAATAAGAAAATGTGGTCCTGAATAAGGTCACAAAATGTTGTGTTCGTAAGACATGTCAGCTGTTTTTTGCTGTTCAATAGACTACACAAAATTTGCCCCACTCACCATTCGCCGTCACAAAGATACGTGTTTATATGTTGTGCTGCTGTGTACATCGTAGCTTACCCCCCCCCCCGTGATTTGAGAGCTCACGAAAAACAGACACACACACACAAGTACATCAAATAGATCCAAGTACAACTGCATATGAGCCTGCACATGCAGACGTCAAACCCGGCGCACACATCAGGCGTCTGAATCATGACAGCAGCAACTTCCTGATGATGATGTGTGGACTCTATGTTGAATTGTACAATTCCACATTTCGAACATATACAACGATGATCTTGCACCACAACTTTAAAACGGCTGTTTGCCATCATGCGCTGCTTTATTGTATTTGTGAGTGGTGTATGTGTATGTGTATATGTCTGTGTGTTGCATGTTCTGTGTAGACAAATTACACCATTCCTAATGTGTCCATGAATATCTGTCGTGTGGTGCGATTACATAGTTGTGCACTCCAATAATCAGTGTCACAGCCAGTCATTTCGTGAAGCTCAGATAATCATAAGCCGAGTGTTAAATCTCGGAGGCCAACAGAAATAGGAGCACACACATTTGCATACACAGAGGGAAGAGATGTAATCTAATTTACTGTCTAGCTACATGACGTGGGCCATGGAAGTGATGGAGATCAGTTATGTTGGTTGTATCTGTAGAAAAGCTCAGAGAGATTTGAATCATAAATCACTGAAACAGTGATGACATACTGGACCAAGAGAGCAAACATTCATTCAAACCTTCATTCAACTCTGTGTTGTCACACTACACAATCCTGTGCCACACACTAGATTTCCTCTGAGTGATGGTGTTTAAGATGGCGTGTGGAGAACAACATTTGAATTACATGTATGTTTGATAGATACAGAACAATAACCTTGTCTCACCTGCATGTTCCCAGATTCATAGATGCTGTCATTTTAATGGCATGAAATGGGTAAAAAAGAAAATCAGAAGCCACATCTGGGAGCTGTCAAAGCTAATTTTGCATGTGAGATGATTAATACAAATCAACTTGTAATTGTAATCTTTACATATAGATAGATGTGCTCAAACAAGCACACTGGCAGTTATACACACAGACACACAAACATACAGTAGCTGTGTGTGAGCCTGGCCTCGCCCTCCAGAGGCTGTCACACAGAGACTGCTCATTAAAAGATTTCATTAGGTTTCAATCAGGCCATAAGTAGGCCAGCCACACTATTCCAGAATGAACATTTGACTGAAACATGACTGCAGGACACATGATCGAATCACTGAATCAGCCTCTCTCTCTCTCTCTCTCTATTCCGAACCTGTTTCACTCACTCAATCAATCAGATGGTTTTATTAAAGAGAGAAAGAAAAACAAAGACTCTCTATAATATAGAGGATAAATTTAGGCTTCAGGTTAAGGTCGTTTAAGTATGAAGGTTAGAGTGAGTCTGTAAATGACTGTAAGACAGTGTACATTCCTGTGAAGTCTTGTGTGAGAGAGAGGCAGTATTCCAGAATGATTTATTTGAAGGCAGAAACAGAACAGAACATTAAATTGAGTCACTGTTGGAGTATTGTCTGTCCTCTGCTGGGGGTTTAATGACAGGTTTGTCCTCTGTGACTGTCCTCTGCAGATTTGGGGACAACATCTGGGGCCACATCTGCAACCGGGATAACGCGACTGGAAGCAGGAAGGACTGGAGAGGCAATCCCGGATTCTCCAGTCGGGTATTCCTCAGGCAGATGAATAACCCTGACGGGGAATTGAGTTGCTCTCTGTTCTGGAACGAGGAGACGGCAGCAAATGATTGATTTTGATCAAAGTTGTCGAAAAGGGAAAACCTGTATGTTCATCTAGGGAAAGACAGTGTGGCAAATAGTGTTTTGCTTCATTTGTTTTTCATCCCGTCTCACTGGTATTTCATCATTCATTCATCATTTCACATCCTTCCCAGGTTATACTTCACATTGTACTTTTATAATAATACAGGTTGGCATTTTTCCATATCTATATAAGAGCCAACACACACTGCTAAAATAAGAAGAGACAGTTACAACGTTTGAGGCAAGACACAGAGGAAATAACATTTGTCCCCGTGGCACCACAGGAGATAGCCTACTGTTGATGCTGAAAAGACGCTGCAGTGACAAATCTCCGGTCAGACAGTGGACACCTGACAGGACCTGCAGGGCCTGGTTCAGAGACAGATTTTTAAATGTTGTTAGGCTTTGATTTGTGATCCGCTTGGTCTCACTTTATTATTGTTTCTTGTATTTATGTAAATGGACATATATGAAGCAGAGCACTAAAAACAACAGAATGGATCTCAGTCATACATACATACATAAATACATACATACATGCATACATACACACATACATACATACATACCGTATTTTCCGAACTATAAGTCGCAGTTTTTTTCATAGTTTGGCCGGGGGTGCGACTTATACTCCAGTGCGACTTATGTGTGAAATTATTAACACATTATTATAACCTGTCACATGTTATTTTCACACTAAACCGCAGGAAGGCGCTCTAGGCCTGTGTTGATAATTGAATTGATAAAACATTGGCGACGTAGAAGAGGAAGCGCCGCATCTTCTACCTCCTGAGTTAGCGGAGTTGTTTAAAAGTGACGATCTCATTGGATTTAGTGATTTGGAGTGACACGGATGGTTTGGTAAACTTGTTAGCATGTTATTTATGCTATAGTTATCTGAATAACTCTTAATATGTTATGTTAACATACCGTTCTCAGTTCGTTGTTTATGTGTCATGTAACGTTAGCATACCGTACAATTATTCAGCCTGTTGTTGCCTATATTCTATTTTTATTTTAAATTGCCTTTCAAGATGACATGTCTGTTCTTGGTGTTGGATTTTATCAAATAAACTTCCCCCAAAAATGCGACTTATACTCCAGTGCGACTTATATATGTATTTTTCTTCTTTATTATGCATTTTATGGCTGGTGCGACTTGTACTCTGGAGCGACTTATAATCCGGAAAATACGGTACATACATACTGTTAGACTGACAGGAAGGGACTCAAAAGCACGACTCATGGATCGAGAGCAAAATCAGGGTCTTTAATTCCAGAAACAGGTTTGGTACACAGGAAGGCAGTCAGAAAAGGCAACAGTACCAAATCAGCAGGCAGTCTCGAAATCCAAAATCCAAATCAAAGGTCCAATACACAGTATAAGCACAAGAAAACACACTAGGAAATATAACGCGGGAACGAATACTCAGAGAGTGAGGCGAACTGGCAAAGAACAAAGGCAAACACCGGGTATATATACTAAGGGAGGTGGGAAAACTAAAACACAGGTGAAATCCATCAGGTAATCAAGGGAAAGGGAAGTAAAGCAAACTAACAACAAGAAGACTGACCTATCAAAATAAAACAGGAAATGCAGAAAACCAACATCATGACACATACATACATACATACATACATACATACATACATACATACATACATACGTACATACGTACATACATACATACATACATACATACATACATACATACGTACATACATACGTACATACATACATACATACATACATACATACATACATACATACATGTCGAACTCAGTAAACAATTACCAGAAAAGACCATATAGCAAAAATATAGAATCGCACAAAAACACCAGTACCATAAATGATAGAAAAGTGTGAAGCAATACGAGGCAGCAACAGGCAAAAGGAAGCCTTTATTTATTATCTCAACTGTTATTTGATGGATTATAGCTGGAGCAGGGTGTGGGACACCAGTAAAGCACTGTCCCCAAGTAAAGAGACCACAAATTCCACTAACACTGAAAACAACTTTTAAAAACACCTTGGGGCAGAAATGTTAAGACTGTATAAATTACTGTTCAATCCCATCACCCAAAAAAAAAAAAAAAAACCCTACAGGTCAAAAATAAATAAATAAATAAGTGCCAAATATCTTGAAACCCAAATGACTAATGGGCCTGAATATTAATACCTAAGCCCCTCACTGCTTTTTGTTCATGTGGTGGCATAAGGGAAGAGGAAAGAACACACACACACACACACACACACACAAACCTAGAGACGCATGTGCATAAATAACCCACAGGCTGGCCTGGTAGAAGCTGTGAGGTAATGTGTGGTGACAGCAGCTGGATTAGAACAACACAAACTCAACTTGGTTATTGCTGATATAATGAAAGAAGGTGGAGAGGAGAGAAAAAGATGCGGGAAAGGAGTCAGGGGAGAAAGAAGATAATTGTAGAATGGAGGGATGGCAAAAAGAAAAGAAAAATGTAAATAGAGAGGATGAGAAGCAAAAGAGTGTAAGGATGAGTAAAAAGTCAAATAAAAGGGAAGTTGAGGATGAGAAAGTAAGATGAAGAAATAAAGGATGCGAAGAAAGAATGAGGAAATAAAGAGAGGAGGCAGCATAGTCAAAGGCGTGGAGGTAAAATGGCTGGGTGGAAAAGGTAAAGAGAAGAACAGTGAACAAACAAGGAAGAGGTGGCAGGGGAGGAGGAAGAGTTTGAGAAAGAGGGAAGAGAAAGAGGTGAAGTAACGAGGAGATGACAGAGGAAGAAATGAGATGATAAAGGAAAAGGAGAGGACAAACAGGGAGATTAAAGAAGATGAGTGTGGGATGAAAGGGACTCAAAAATAATGAGAAGAGGGGAAGAGAAAAGACAGCAACCTTCATGTGTGAATTATCCCCTTTCTGTTGCCCTGGCAACGTGGAGACATCCATTGTCTCTGTGTGTCGCCATGATGCAGATGGGTGTGTGTGGGGGGGTGTAATCAGGTGTGTGAGCTGTTTATCATCAGCAGGATCAATGTGGAGAATACCCTGTGTGTGTGTGTGTGTGTGTGTGTGTGTGTGTGTGTGTCATAAGACATGGATTAGCACTGCAATCAGTGAAACCTTATTGATGGATCAGTTAAAAACAAATCAACACAGAGCTATTAGGGCCAAATAATCCACAAATATAAGCCTATAAACATTCCCACATGCACATACGCGCATGCACACACACACACACATGCGCACTTGAAACATCCCCTGTTTGTTGGCATCACACAGACATGTAAAGCTTTTGCCATTTGTCATTTGACCAGTCCCAGATGTGTCTCTGATGTGGAGGGAAAGCACACTGCAGGACCCAGCAGTCCTCCGTGTGAAGTTATTGTTCACATCTGTTTGCTATGATCTGTGGATCAGAGGCAGTGTGGCTCCACCTGCAGCAACCTGGGGCTTCTTAAAGGTTCTCATGTAGTCTGTTGCACATCGGACTCCACCGTCATTTTATACTGTGGTTAAAGCAAGTAGTAATCACTAGATGGCAGTGCAAGCAAAAGCCTGGGTGCAGATATAAAGTATAACATGTACGATATATGTTGTGGATATGGACAGATGTACGTCTAAATTTACCACAAATATTAAATCAACCCCATAAAATCAGCTCATGAAAATGCAAGTTATGTGTGTTTTGATCTGCTGTGAGAATTCGGCAGATGCTGCTTAATTCTCCAGTTGGATGCCATTAAATCACTGTGGAAGAAAAGAGCACAGCGAGAGGCCGCACTTAAAAGAGCTCTGACTAATGGAAACAGTGGCGTGCTGTTTCCACTTTTCTTTAAAGCCAATCCACGCACAATATGTAAAATGTACTGCCTAATTTCTATCTTTCATCTGTCTTGACGTCTCAGAACCAGAGGCGATCTGTGTGTAATGCCCTATCAGTTATTAGCACATATATGCTTTGTTTACATTAGTCTTATACCAAAACGTATCACCAGCTAATTATTTCTGGTTTGACACAACACATAATCATAATTGTCAGTCTTGGGATAATATACACAAAGGCACGCAAAGGCTGTGAGATCAATGTTGATAGATAAGATCTGGATTAATAATTCAGATTATGTGCAAGGTGTGGGTTGATAAATGTAATGTGGTCGTGCACTTACGCCCACAGGATCATCACAG
Source organism: Trinectes maculatus (assembly GCA_016785345.1). NCBI lineage: Eukaryota > Metazoa > Chordata > Actinopteri > Pleuronectiformes > Achiridae > Trinectes > Trinectes maculatus. Next base: position 484,282 of record JAFBJQ010003275.1, read on the forward strand.
TCAGTGCTGATGTTCAGAAGGGGATCATTTCAAATAAAAAGTAAACAAGGCTTTAATACACCCAACTTAACTATGCTGCTATCTGACTTTAAAGTCTTTTTAAAGTCTCTTTAAAATCGTCCAGAAAGGATACGCACCAAAGTGGAGCACTCGACAGAATGCCTGAGTCACCGGTTCATCAGAGTCCAGACATGCTTTTTCCTGAGAGGGACAATTGACATTTTGCATTTCACTCCAGATTTTTTTCACCAGGCATTTGTCACATCGTGTGGGGACAGGAAACCTTTCTGCAGTGGATGGTTTGTGTCTTTCCACTGATAGCCACCTGGTATATGATTAATGAGTTGCTCAGATGATCATGAAATAATAGTCCTCACATTTTCTAAATTCTATTTTCTCTAGATCACCTACATTTCGTTCAAAAAGATTTTTTTTTGTTTTGTCAGCCATGATATTTGTTTATACTATTTAATAAATACCATCACTCTAAATTTAAAGCAATTGTGCAACATTTGGATGATTACTGAGAAAAATGGAATCCAACCTAAAGTCTGCAACCTAAATCACATCTGCATGTGTTTGGACTGTGGATGGAAGCTGGAGAAAACCCACACAGACCCTGGGAGAACATAGTTTTACTGTAAATCTGCAGCAGGAAGAAATGTTCACATTACATCAGTCATAACTTTAGTTAACAGTTTCTACAAAAACTAGAATACAATATTGGTTTATCAGTAGAGCACAGGCTGAACCATCACTGTGAGTCCTCATCCAGTGATAGATACTAACTTAACAGACAAACATTTTCAAGATGCAACCTTAAGGATGAGTGGAAGAGAAACTGACAGTTGATTGTTAAGTGAGTGCTCATAAACCTGACAATAACAACAGTATAATGAAATCTGGAACTCTGACCAAACATTTATGATTATCCGTTAAGGTAAAAACTGTGCACAGATTATTATTTATCAGCCTCTGCTGCTAAATATGGACTGTCTCTGTACTGTGCTGCTGCTTTATTATGACGTGGAGACCACAGTCGAGCTGCTCATGTAATCTCATTACTCTCATTAATTGTTTATGAGGTAATTTCTCTAATATGTTAGCGCAGGACAGAGGTTTACAAATGGGCCTGTAATTATAGAAAATATAATTAAGAGCACCTGCTGTTAATGTGCTGCACACGGGAGGACAATAGGAAATAGACTCAGAATATGACAGCGTGTCAGTGTGCGTGTGTTGGGTGTGTGGCAAGGGGAACATCCAGCGTCACAACTGACTTTACATTTGGTAATGTTGGTTGCATTTGGTATTGGGCTGTGTGTTGCGCAGCTTAGTTCAAAGTGACAGTCTGCCCCCTGAAGGATTAAGGGCAGACTACACCTGTGGTGGTGCAGAGTGTTGGCTGTCTGCGTTTTGACTTTTTTATAAGAAAGTTTTATAAGAAGCCCAGGGAGGTACAAAGCAGCAATATATGGATGGATGTTTGTCCAAATATTATATATATATATATCATCATCATCATCATTGCCGTCATCATCATCATCATCATCATCATCATCATCATCATCATCATCATCATCATCATCATCATCATTATCATCATCATCATCATTGTCGTCGTCATCATCATCATCATCATCATCATCGTCGTCATCGTCATCGTCATCGTCATCGTCATCATCATCATCATCATCATGGTCGTCATCGTCATCATCATCATCATCATCATCATCATCATCATCATCATCATTGTCGTCATCGTCATCGTCATCGTCATCATCATCATCATCATCATCATCATCATCATCATCATCATCATCATCATCATCATCATCATTGTCGTCATCATCATCATCATCATCATCTCACTGACACCTGCTTCATAAACAGTAGCTCTGGGGCAAACCAGACTGAGACAATAACATGGAGAATGGACCTGTGTAAGTCTGTGTTGTCCACAGACCTGGATAAAACAATACACATTTGTCACTCTGTGTGCACTGTGAAGCTGAGCTTCAAAATTATTATCGCCCAGTCTCTGTGTCTCTGGCTGCGTGAGTTAGTGTGTGTGTGGGTTGTGGTTTGCTGACAACTGCAGCAACCTGCCATTTGCCTGGTGTTAAACTGAATGATGTGTTTGTGTACATAGTGTAGAGCCCAGAGGAGGGTTGAGGGCACACTGCTGTTGGTGGGCCTTCTCTCTGATAAGACTTCATACACACACACACACACACACACACACACACACACACACGCACACACACACACACACACACACACACACACACACACACACACAGAGCCAAGCACTGGACAGACCACAGGCCAACTGACTGACGGAGAAAAAGCGGGGGTGGGGTGGGGTGGGGGGGCATTCAGAGACTATGAGAACATACCCATGGGGTTAACCAATCAGAATCGATATAACTGTACAACTAGCCAATACAGTCAATTATAAAACCCTGACAGGCTGCAGGACAGGAAACACACGCACGGCATTCATTTAGCCTCCCATCCATTTTCCATGGAAAGACACTTTTATACTCACTGCTGAGTTTTTATTCCAAGTAAACACGATTATGTTTATGAAATAATTAATCGGATTTGAACTTTGGACACCAGCGTTAGTGCAATAATCATGTTTGATCGAGGGATTTGCTGAAGATTAACTGCTTTTCAAACGAGTTCAAATAAATTAAGCATTCATTTATTTCCCCCCAACAGTACACAAGAACAGAAATAACTATGAATTTCCAATTAAGGCCATTTTACAAAGCCCGTCTGGTGACATGGGTGGAAAAAAAAATATTCCGTGGCCACGAATCAATAAGTTGAATTAATAATGCGTGGGACTTTTGCGTGGCCACGAAAAATGTTAGTAATTTCCTCAGTGAGACTGATGTATCATCAGGAGCTTCAGCTGCTTCCAAACATGGACAATTTACATGTTATATTGTTTTAGTCCAATCTAGAAATCTGAGGTCACGATATGATCATTCCGTGGTGAAGACTTATTCATTTGTAGACATAATAATAATCTCGTGGCCACACATTAAACAAGTTGTAGCCATGGAATAGGATCTCCTTCCCACAAATTATTAGTTTGTGGCCATGGAATTTTTTTCCCACCCATGTCACCAGACAGACTCTGTACCATTTCTAACCCAGGGACTGACATCTCTGAATGAAACAGCACATAATCAAACTTCACTGACTCACTTAATTTAGTTACAACCACCACCGCACAACTGTTAATATGATGCCCAGAAACAATAACAATAAATGCAGGTTTCTATTCTGTGTGGTAATGTGACCATTTGGAGATGGTCTGTTAATAGAATAGCTGAATAGCTGTAGAATAGTGGCTCATCTCGTCAAGGTAAAGCAATGTAATTTTCAAGGCAACGAAAACAAAACATGAGAAGAATTTCATGTCTAACCAGTCCAGTGAATTACTGAGGCTGAATCCTCAGGGGGCTGGTTTCGACATTCATTTTGCTGACCTCAGTGACTTTCATTCTATTGAAAGAATTCAAATAGATTCATTCTCGGGAGATAACAGTCTAATTGAAAAGCAGATGGATCTTTTGACCTCTCAGTTAATTATACAGTGATGCTGTATCTACTTTCCCTTAGACTGGGGCTGGAACTAAAGATGGGTGGAGATGAAACTGAAGTAGAGGACAGACTTATTCTGAAGATGGTTTCAAAAAGTGATAGTTTATGTGAAGATGGGCTGTTTAATCCACCTGACAATAAAGGCTGCAGTAGCCTATATGATCACACGCCACAAAATCACATCCAATCTGAATTTATATATATATATATATATGTATATGAATTTGGGATCGTGGCAATACCGTAGGTTTATTCACAACACAGGGTCTACACGGTTGATATCAAAAATCTAAAGGAAATGCTCATTACACTCGCGATATCAACCCCTACTGTGACAAAAGGCAATTCACCACAGTAAAATATTATTGTAGGGTGGTGTTATAGCGACATCTAGTGGCACAACTTTGTAACTACCTTACCTATGAATGTATGTTCCGACTTACGTCGAAATTTGGTTACGACACATTCTCAGGAATGGATCACACACACGTAGAAAAAAAGATAATTTAACTAACTCTTAACTAAGATATGAGAATGGTTAACCCACTCTGTTAATACCAATTCCCTAGATGTGTGTAAATGCTTTCCTAACATTAATGGCATGATACTATATTTAAAAGTGTAGCCTTTAAATAAAAAATCTAGTTATACGGGATAAGACTATAGTCAATATGGGACTTCAACTCCCAAAACACTAATGGAAAAACTGAAGTGTAATTAATATTCGTCACATAGGAAATTACTGACATTAAAAACCTGTCTCACACATGCACCTAATTATGTAAATGTGATGGCACCTTCATATGGGACTCTCATGTTTGAATTAGTGCCCAGTTTATGTTCGCCAAAAGGTCACTTAAAGAAATGTAAAGGCGGCCGCTGCTTGTTCATCTTCTTAAAAGCTCGCTGACAAAGTTATTAAATAAAAAAATGATTTTACAGATGTACACTGTGGAACAGACACAGTAAATAAATATTTTCCTCCTTGGCCTGTCCAATAAAAGAAATAGAGGAGAACCTCTCCTGCAGTGATCACCAGACCCACAGCTTCCCACCGTGCATACATTATATAGACAATCCATCCTGTGCAGCATGAAAATAATTGACAGTATAAATTCTCACACAGCGTAAATGATGAAATTCATCAGCGGATTTACTGACTGAGTCAAGGACCTCACATTCACAGTAGTCGTCAGTTAAAGCTTCAGTGGTCGAAACTTCATGGGCAATAAATGATTTCCTGATGCTTTCAGCAGCACCTCGGTTCCCTTTAACAAGCCCACTGCCAATTATTACAACAGCACCATGATGAACACACACAGGATGTATTCATGACAAAAAGCTATTAATAGACACACAAAACCTGTAATGTCTGAAAAAGAGACATTTCCATAAAAATGTCCTCACTGACCTCTCCATGCTAAATGGCCACTCCTGCATAATGTTTGAACCCTTCACTGACTCGTCCATGAACTCCTTGAACTCATGTGGAAATTCCCCAGAGTTCCCTGTGTGCCGATCACTTGGCAAGGGATGGGTTAAACCCATTTACATCTGGAAGAGGAACGATTCCCATGGGAAGTCAGAGGTTAATTCCAACACCATAGACCACCCTAATAGCAGCTGCTTAAGGAGGTAGAGCATTACTCATTTTCTGCCTGACTAGAGATTTCCTTAGGAGAATTCAACTTCATTACCAACCTTCACTAGTCCACTGATGTTCTATAAACCAAGGGGATAAATATAGACTTGTAACAGGTTCATTTCCATGGGTTCCTTCGAATTGATTACTTTTCTTTTTGACCTCTGCAGTGTGATTGTATGCACCAACGACTTACTGGCACCAAGCTGTGACACATAAATGTTAAATGGTGAACATGCAACATAAAAACCCCAAAGCTTACAGAACCTATACCTGTAATACCTGTAATTTGTCGATGAATACAGATTTTTATTTCACCCCTCTCTGTGAAAAGCTGGAGACTATTTCTTGTGCGGATAGACAGTTGAAGAGTTGTTACAATACACAAATAATTCAAACAGCTAAGAGTACAAAGACGCATCTGTCTCAAAGAGAAAACCTACAATGTGGCAAAAAGAATAAGAAAGAGTGTTATTTATTACAAAACGGGGTCAGATCAGCAAAAAGCCAGGAAACGGTTTCCAAAAATCTACTGTCTAAAGGAAAAAACTGATGATAAAGCAGGCTGAACAGACAGAAAACACTGCAACGCGAGATGCAGAGGTGCAGGAGGAAGTGGCACCAGGCAGAGAGGGAGCGGAGGCTTAAATACACAAGACAGGGAAGACAATGAGACACAGCTGCAGGTGATCAGGGTGGAGCAGGTGATCAGGGTGCAGCAGGTGATAAGGGTGGAACAGGTGATCAGTGCGGAGCAGGTGATCAGGGTGCAGCAGGTGATCAGGGTGGAACAGGTGATCAGTGTGGAGCAGGTGATCAGGGTGCAGCAGGTGATCAGGGTGGAGCAGAAACGAGACAGAACACGAGTATAAACTAAAACAGGAAGTGGTCAGGAAAATGACAAGCAACATAAAAAGCTGACCTCCTGTTGGCAGAGCAGACAAGACAGTATCAGTCACTGGATTGTGTGAGTTTGACTGATGACTGAGGAACAATAGATCAGACACGTCACACTGTAACACTGACTCCACCCTTTATTTCCCAGCTGACTAAACACCAGCTGCAGCAGACAGTTACTGGCATAAACTTTGAAATACTCTATGTACATTATTAAGAATGAAATGTCTATAAAATTGCCCCATAAAGGAGCAGGGGACATACTTAAATTTGATCATGCCCCAGAAGAAATTACCAAGTGTAAAAGAGCTGACCTGTTTATTTAAATGCAATAGGACGGCTTGGGGGGAGTTTATGTTAGGAAATGAAATGAAGGCAGGTTTACAGTCCATATTTCTCTGGGTCATAACAAACAAAAACTGACTGGATTATTTATGTTTAATATAAACATCACCATTTTAATAATTACACCAATGAGCCAAGATGGAAGAGATGGGCTTGTTCAGGGAACAATTTGTACTTACATACCTTATAACATTGCCCAAGTCTAAACACAGGACTTAACTGATCACCTTCAACACTGCCACTGTGTCACAAGATTCTGGGAGCTGTATACTTGGGGAGTGGGGAGGATGTTATGTGTGGCCCCAATCAGGAAGCTGAGCCAATAACATAACTCTTCTTATCTCGTCTTATTTATACATTTTCAATGAGCTTGTTTTTTTCACCATGCCACCACCATGCATTCTAAGTACTTTAAACCTGTCCACAGCGACAGCTGAATTTGTAAAAAAAATGCGGTTTGCAAATATAACATAACATTTGTATTCTGGTAATTGCTTTTAAATACATGCATACATTATATTATATGACACCAAGCAGTAAACTATCAGTACAGTTTCAGTATCAGACCACAAACATATTGAAAGTGCCGTGATTGGTTGGTTGGTCGGTCAAGTACATGGTAGATGCCAGGCGAGTTATTTAACTGGGAGTTATAAGAGACAGGATGCTCATCAATCTGATTTTCTCTGGGGTTTGATCAATAGACACCTGACAAAATCAAAGTTCACTTAAATATTAAATTAAAAATCGAAATGTTACTGTAGTGTCCTAAGTCCAAGCAAATATTGTTGCTGAAATATTGTTGAATGCAATTAAATGCACATAAATCGGTATGTCGTACTGTAAATATATAGGATAGTTTTCATCACGACTGTTAAGATTGAGTTTTTTGTGGATCTCAAAAAGCAGAGTCAGCAACAAGAATTTAACAAGAAAAAATGAAATCTTTAATTGATAAAAAACAAAAAGCGTCCACACGCTGAAGAGCGAATCACTAGAGATTATCACGAAAAGTAAGTGTCTCCTGAAATGCTAAAACAATAGCTAATAGCTCCCTGTTGCCTACATCATAGTTGCTTTCTGCTGCTGACAGATGTCTAGAAAAGAAAGCACAAGGATGAATCTTTTGATCCTTAGGTGATCGTTATGACAAAACAGCACCAACCCCCGAGTCTGAAGCATCAACCTCTACAATGAACTGAACAGACAGAGCTGGGTGAATGAGTACAGGAGGAAAACAATTCCTTTAACTTAATAAATGCAGCTTCAGCTTCCTGCGACCAAACAAAAGGACTCTTTGCTGTAGTTCTGTATGAACCTGTGATAAAAGTTGACAAACTACAGGAACCTTAGAAGCTGCTTCTTTCATGTAGGAGAAAGCCATTCGACCACAGCCTGGACCTTGGTTGGGTCGGATCGTAGTTGCTCCTTCTCCACAACAAAACCTAGAAAACTAACAGAAGATACATTAAATTCACATTTCTCAGCCTTTACATACGGTCTATTTTGTAGAAGGTGCTACATGACCAGTTTGACATGTTGTTTATGCTCGTCATTAGAAGATGAAAAAATCAAAATGTCATCAAAGTACACAAAAACAGAAAGACCAAGCATATCTCTTAACACATCGTTAAGATGAATCTGATTCTGGAAAAGTACAGGAGTGTTAGTTAAACCAAAAGGCATTCCCAGATACTCAAAATGACCAAGAGGGTTGTTAAAGGTGGTTTTCCATTCGTCAAAATCCTTTATGCGAACCAAGCACTGCGCAAATCCAATTTAGAGAAGATAGCAGCCTGGTGAAGAGGGGCAAAGGCAGAGTCAATGGGTGAAAGAGGATATTTATTCTTGATGGTACTGTCATTGAGACCCTGAAAGTCAGTGCAGGGGTGTAGAGTTTTGTCTTTCCTGTTGACGAAAAAGAAATCTGCCCCTAACAGAGACGAAGAAGGGCAAATGATTCCAGCAGCCAGAGAGTCCTTGATATGTCTCCATAGCTTGCCTCTCTAGCTGAGATAACTGATATGGTCGACTCGAAGGAAGCGTGGAACCAGGAACTAAATCTATCACACAGTCATAAGGTCTATGCGGGCGTAAAGAGCGAGCTCTGTCTTTGCGAAAAACTTCTTGCAGATCGTGATAATTGGGAGGTACCAGAGACAGATTGATTTTAGCTGGTCTTCTTGAACCGGAACAGAATTTGGAACTGCTGCGTGGATACAGTGAAAGTGGCAGAACAGACTCCAGTTAACTACTTCTAAGGCAGCCCAGTTGATATGGGGGTTGTATAACTTTAGCCATGGTAAACCAAGAACTAAGGGTGCAGAAGACAAAGGGATAACAAACAATCTAATAGCTTCTGAATGGTTCCTAAAGAGTATTAAGGACGGAACAGTTTTACGAGTAACCAGAGCTAATCTTCTACCATCAAGAGCAAAAACCTCCCGAGTTTCAGGTAAATGTTCAGTGGGAAAGTTCAGTTTGTTTACTAAACTGGAGTCAATGAAACTGTTGTCTAAAGTGTGGGATATCTGAAAACAAGAAATGGTACCGGGCAGTTGGATTCTCCTGGAGGGGGATTCTACAAATGCTCGACTCACTAGCAATCCCCTAGACACTAGTGGGCCTAATCTTTTGGCCGAAGCAAGCAGGAAGAGTGTAGATGACGGGCTTTACCGCAGTACAGGCACAGACGATGTGGACATCGTCGCTGACGCTCGACCGGGGACAACCACATATGACCCAGTTGCATCGGTTCAGCTGGAGAATTGGCAAAACAGGTCCCGCAGGAAGCGTCGTCTGTGGGTGTAGGAAGGTCTGCTGCACCAGCCGAAAGTTTACTAAAATGGGGAAATCTTCTACCCTGTCCCGATTCTCTTCACCTATTCTTGCCTCTTCCTCTCTCCCTGAACCGATTATCCAATCTGATTGATAAAGAAATTAATTTGTCTACTGACGACGTTTCGTCCTATGCCACTTACTCATCTTTCATGTCTTCACTCAGGCCTCGTAAAAATACTCAGCGCCTTCTGATCCCACCTGCACTCAGCTGCTAAAATGCGAAAATCTATAGCGTAACTGGAAACTGAGTCTGATCGTCGTAGTGTCAACAGTCTATTGCCTGTTTCCTTACCACGTAGGGGATGGTCAAAAACTTTCATCATTTCGGAGATAAACCATTCGTAACTAGCGTTAGCAAGAGTGCTAGCATTGTGCATTGCTAATGTCCATGCTACAGCTTTGTCAGTTAGCAAACTGCAAATAAATGCTCTTCTAATCTTATCGGAAGCATAAGTGGAAGGCTGTTGACTAAACACTAACGAGCACTGATACAAGAATTGGCCACTGGAGCCGTTAATAACCGAGCACCTGTTAGGAGTCGGGAGGAAAGGTTCACGATTAGCTAAGGAGGAAGCTAACAAAGGGTGGCTAGAGGCCTCTGGTGCTAACAGAGGCTGATTACTAGTAGTAATGGAAGGCCTGGAGACAGGGTGAGAGGTAGGCCCAGAGGTGGTAGATGAGGCAGAGGCAGCGGCAGACACAGCCGGGGATGACACTCCTGGACCTGGCGAGGAGGAGTCCAGCTGATTGATTCGAGCGTTGAGATCGACAAGGCTTGTTGCAATATGGCTGAGGTCTTTGACTACTTCCTGGAGTGTTGCTTCCTGCTGTCCGAGTCTTGCACCTTGGAATGACAGGGCCTGTTGGAACCACTCATACTCTGCAGGATCCATTTTGACAAGAGTATTCTGTTAAGATTGAGTTTTTTGTGGATCCCAGAAAGCAGAGTCGGCAACAATATTATTACTTAATAAAAAACAAAAAGCGTCCAGGAGCTGAAGAGCGAATCACCGGGGAATATCATAAAAGGTATGTGTTGTCAGAGAAACCAAAAACAAGGAGTTCACAGGAGACAATGGCTGACGAAATCCCACAGGCAAGCAGAGGGGCACAGGAACAACCGAAGACCAGGAGAAGCCAGGGTAAATATTAGAAAAAAATAACAAAGAAAAACAACTCACTTGTGGTCGAACAATTGTAAGGCTCATGATAAGTACCGCAGGGAACGGAATATTCTGGTAGAGAAGTGATGATCAGACCAGGCGTTATATGGAGAGGTGAGTAGGTGATTGGGTACAGGTGTGCTCGTCCTCGTCTGCTGCCGCGGGAAAGTCAAGCCACGCCTCCTGTGAAGACTTAAAGGTATAACAAAACACAAAGCAAAAAATACGACAGAACAAAGACAACAATGCAATACAATACTGAAACATGACAATGACAACTGGTATAATAGACAAGATATATGTAGCTTTTATCATTAACATGGCATTTTTTCTCAAAGTGCAGCTGACGTCCTACCTGACTCTGTCTCATTATTTCCCTCCATATAGTTGTTATAAACATTGTGTCACTGGTAAAGATTGTCGCTTTAGGAATTTCTCCTGAAAAGAACCTGTTATATGTTAGACAAATAAGTCTGATTCATTTTAGTTGAGGAGAAGGTGCTTTCACCAAACCGAGTTTACTGTTGCAAACAGCTTGTGCTTACTGCACAGTTACAAACTAAACCAAACAAAAAAAGATTGTGTGTACCCCTTTCTACGTCGTTGTGTTCTCAGACCTGTGTATGCATTTAACTGTAATGTATGAATAAAACACACTCAGCGGACGTGATTACACAACATAACGCAACATGAAATACTATATGTTGGCAGCAGTGTGTGTAAGTTTGGATTGTGTGATGTGTAATGTGTTTGTGTGTGTGTATATATGCGTGTGCGAGTACCACATCCATCTGTCATGTTCCCATTCCAACAAAAGTATCAACGCTGTGAGATTCCCTTGTGGCTGCAAATCTCATTTTCCCTCTAATGCCGCCATTTTCTCCTCATGCCCCTCTCCTCTAGCCCCCCCCCCACACACCTCTCCTCTTCTCCTCCAAATACTTAAACAGCAGGAAGTTCTTCATCTAGCACACCTTCTTCAGATGATGGATGGAGAATGCCAAACACATGCTCTTGTATTCTTCCGCTTCCACTTTCCCCCTTTTTGATTTTGTGGTGATTGACGCCAGACGTGTTCTCCTGTGGCCTCGGCACACCACCGTTCTCCTTCCCATTAGCCTTCATCCTGATGATTTACACAGGTAGCTTTCCCATGCCACTGCCCCCCACCCCCCACCCCTTTATTTCTGCTGATTGACACTTGAAAAACTGCGGCTGTTTAAAGAGTTATTCTCTCCCCACGCACTGAAGGGCTCTCTCTGTGTAATCAGACGTGTTCTCCTGTGGCCTCGGCACACCACCGTTCTCCTTCCCATTAGCCTTCATTCCTGATGATTTACACAGGTAGCTTTCCCATGCCACTGCCCCCCGCCCCCCACCCCTTTATTTCTGCTGATTGACACTTGAAAAACTGCGGCTGTTTAAAGAGTTATTCTCTCCCCACGCACTGAAGGGCTCTCTCTGTGTAATGGAAATGAAGGGTGTGTGTGTGTGTGTGTGTGTGTGTGTGTGTGGTGATTGTGAGAGGAACTGAGGAGAAATCAGTCTGAGTGACTCCTGCAGAAGCCTGCTGGAGTGTTTTTCTTCTCATAATGAGGAAGCTGTTATAATTCATAGGTAGATGATGAGGTTTTGGAAACGTGAATTAAAGAGACACTCGCGCCAAATGATTTCATTTAAAAGTCAGCAGGAGTTTTACAATGGGAGCGCAGACAGAACATGTGTCTCGCCCGTTTCTCATTATTTTGCCCCAAAAATAAAGAGATAAGCAATCACACCCTCCACCCGCCCACCATGTCCTCCCCCTGGGTAATACATCAACTCAAATCAGAATAACCAGCGTTTATTCGCTGCCTTTCTCTCACATCCCGATCTTTATCATTTCCTGCTGCTGAGGAATAACGATGACAGAAAGGAGGACATAGGTCGTTTTATTAGAGGAAGATCCGACACATTCCTGAGCAGCCACATGAAAGAAACCTCCCAATTACAGCTCGTCCAGTGTGTTGTGATGAGACGAGAAAGGTGACGTGAGCTGTGGTGCAGTGCTTGACAAGTCAGCATCCAAATAGCATCAAGTATCAACCCCTATTCTGAATAGGCTCATAATGTCAAACGTCATCACCTGACTAATGATGTGAATTCTTTGAACGTGTTATGTTGTCAAAAGTCTCGTTTTTCAATTTGCAGTTTTTGGGTTAATGTTTGACAGTGGATCATGTTTCTACTGTCATTTGAAGCATGGTGATAATTCTGGACTATATTAATAAAACAGATTTGACTTGATTTCATTATTGACATAAGACTTGGTTGTTCTGCTCCCATGTTATGATTCAGCCATTAGATAATATGAGATATGAACAATGTAATTTTAATCTGATATGAAGGAGAGTTCTAACTGCAAAGTGTCAGCAGGATCTTACTGATTCATCCATACAGGCGTCTGAATTTGACAGCACAACCACTGTATGTGTCATAGTGCGTCTGATGCTGGTTCTTTCATGAATGTGCCGTGGATGTACCACTGACTGCACAGTTAAGCATCTCTGATCTTACCTTCCTTCAGTCTCTGTGACATTCACCGTGTTTTTACTGTGCTCCTCCCCAACAGCAAACGAATCAGAAACTAATCGCTGCAATAATTTCATTTCCTGGTGTTTTATCATCATCTAATCAGTGGCCCCAGAATGATGTGCTTCTCCACAGTTCTTCCTCGTCTCATTATAGTTTCACCACCACTTCAGGAGGAAGTAATCTGGACTTATTTTGTTTCCCATGGTGAATTGTGAGTTCGATACTTTTAAAGGAAATAAAATAACTGAGATCCCAGTGGACCAGCAAATATATTACCTCATATCCAATCACATTTACTACTGTTAGTCTTTGTTCAGACACATAAAGCCACCACTGAGCTACCTATATACATTTTTTACCTTCACCTGGGCAGGCTCAATCATTTATTGACAATTGAAAATTAATTTACAAAACCAGATTAACAAACCAAAAGCACCTGGCAGCTTGAAGCTTTTATCATCATCCATGTAATTCATCTTTCAGAGTCTGAACTTGTGATGTGATTACAACATTGTAATATTTAATTTATGTATCATCGCAAACGATGCTCACTGAAGATTTATTCAACCCAAATTTGACCTAATCAGGCAACCTAATGTTGTGTCTCTAAGAATGATGGCATCGTTTGGGCTCATTTATGTGATCAGATTTACTGTAATCACAGCTCAGGGGCTGCAGGCAGAAGGAAGAGAGCAACAGCCAAATTAAGGTCAGTCGAACCTACTGTGTTAAATTAAGGTCAGAGAGAGGGCAACCTTATATTCAGTCTATCCTATGATCTACACACTCAGGAAACACTTAGCTCGTATCCATATCGTAAAAGTGCTGTGGTTGCAATCGGAGGTACTCTGTCTAATGATGGGGGAAATTTTTCATTTCCATACAATCTCCATATGATTATCATAATCTGCATCTACCAAGTCAGCCATGTGATAGGCTGGGATCTGTACCATCCAACAGTCAGTCAGTCAGTCTAACTGTTGGACATAAATGACAGCAGCATTACAGGAATCACAGAAAGTGACAAAATGAGGTTACACACTCACATTCACACATTTGTGGCCTTGCAGTGAGTCTCTTCCTAACACACAAAATCAGACAGAAATAAATATTACATAAACCTCAGCTGATGTTCTTGTATGTATGACATATATGACATACATACAAGTGACCAGTTAACATGAGGTAAACATGAGCTATACTGTGACGCCTCTCCACAATACATACATTTGAAGTAACTTGTTGGATTATAATGTCTCTCTAGTCAATGAATACTGATGGGGGGCCTGAACCATTGAGATGAACTGTACCAAAAGTCAAAAAGGTTTCTGACAAATCCCTGACTCAAGGTCATTTGCAGTTTCATCAGTGTCTCTGTGGAACCTACACTGAGCTGTGAAGCCTGATTTAGCTTTGCTTCTGTCAACAGCATCAGGCTCCATAGCAGCTCCATAAAACCTCTATTACTAATGGACATATATTAGAGCTCCATTTCTTCAGCCCTCAGCAACATGGTCCAGGTCTTGTTCTGTCAGTGCTAATAGAGTTTTCCATCAAAGTCTGGTGGATGGTGCTGAGGCTCAGAGTTGACTTTGTGTGACAATTGTTTTTTTTTTTCTCAGGAGGTGGATGAGAAACCAGAAGCTGCAATCTCAATGTTTACAGAAACAATGGCCCTGAGGTCATTGAGTAATATGAGTCCTTTACCATCTGACTGCCACATAAACCTACAGCTAAATACACACCTTCTGTCTGGTGTGCAAACACAACTTTGTGGTTTTCATAATATCTAATGTCACAGGCATTATTACTTTTTTACTGCTACGGATTCAGTGATATTATTATTATTATTATTTGTTATGATCCAGAACATGTATTGATTTCCTTTCAACCAGCCATTACTGAGCACATCACCACATCTGTATGGTCAGAGACAATGATTCCGATGCCTTGAATCTATGTGTGACTGCAGCTTTTTATATCATAATGTAATTACTGTTTGTTTGCAACTTAATATAGATTTCATGAGCCATTTTCATCAGTATATTAGACTTTATTAACAACGTAGAGTAAACTGCACTGAATATACCCCATTTAACATGGTCGGATATCTAATAAGATTCTGCTTGTGCAAGAAGTTGTAAATACCACCTGGATGATCATAAATAGCAAAGTAACGACAGACAGCTATTCACTGTCATTTCCACACTCTCCATCTGTGCTCACAGGTTTGTAGACTTCAAGCTCCGTTTCAACATCATTTCCCTTCACCTCCGTGTCAAAGCCCACAATAGCAGTTCATCTGTCTCAGTGCTAAAATAGGTTGCAATCACACTGGGTCTCGCCCTGTAGCCGCGCTCTCCGTCTCCATGAAGATCCGTGGCAGCAAAGAGAGAGCCTGCATGATGAAATCAGCATAAAAGTGGGTTTGACTGCCAGGTTCACACTATTGTATTGTAGCAGGACAGATGAGACAAATGGGGAGGATGGGAACTGAGCGAGATGGAGAGTAGAAAGGATACAGAGTGATGGTGATGGGGAGAGATAGCCACCTCTGGGACTAATTAAACTGTCGCTGTTGGCTCGAATACAGACGGGAGAGAAATGATATTAAAATAATTCAATGGGAACAGTGTCTGCAGCGTAAGTAACAGTACGAGGTAAGTTCAGCGGTTCTCCACCATCAGTCTGTCTGGCTGTGGTAGCCATTACATAACATGATCTGTGCTGCTATTAAAAAGAAGCTCTAGTGAGGATCGTACTTATTTGTTAAAACAATGGTAAAAAAACCATCAGCAATTTGTTGGAGACAAGAAAGGAAAAGCTCCTGTATTAAAACCGAATCTTTTGTTGCTTTCTATTCATGTCCTCTCTTGAATCCAGCAGAGCCATTAATTAATACAGCCAATCCAAAAGATGCCATGACACACTTTGTTAAACAACTGATCCAGTCCTGCGCTGGTATACATAATGGATCCATGTTCACTAAACTCATTGGGAATATTTCTTGGGATGGTATGTACAGATACGAACTCTTTGAGCTTTTTGGTCAAAGGTCAAGGTCAAAGGTTAAGGTCAACAAAACAAGATGGGCATATCTGAGCCCAAAAACAGGATACAGTTTCCATGGAAACATTTATAAGCAGTACATCTCATCAGTAAGTTAATCGATAGTCATTCCCCATCACAACATCACATCATACTTGACCTTTAAAGGCGACAGTGCGAGAGGTGCTCTCGGATACAGAGTGGGGAGGCTGTTCTGGGATCACATACCAGACTTACATAGTGGAGAACCACTATTTCAATGTGAAAAAAAATGACATTATGTTGCTTTAAGTTTCTTCATGATATGTAATGGAATTTCAGGTCATGGAAATCATGTTGTGAAATACTTTCCATAAGTACAAGTATGTACTTATGGAGTGGCAGTGGTTAATTTTTACTGTTTAAGAGCATGATTAAACACATCCACATCTAAATTTAATTTCATATCAAAATATGTTGAATGTACATGGAAAAACTTCGTCTCTTAGGTCTCACATTCACTGGACTCAACACTTTGATACAACTCAGCATTCCATGGAGGGAGACAGTTTTCCCACCACCCAGTGATATTTATTTCCCTTTAAAGTAAATGTCCAGAGGAACAGCAGGGCACAGGTCCCCACGGTTTCCTGGAAAGATCCGAATTAACCTTTATGTTTCTGTACCATTGTCGGATACGTTTCCTCTCCTGTGACCAGTCAAGACACCAGTGGACACTTGTTTGCACTGGCCTTTTATCCATAAACCAAAACTCGCCACTCTGTTGTTTCCATTCTGGCACAAAAGAGTCAATCAAGCCTCCAGGTTTATTACCACTGCAGTGGATAATCATGACATCATGGTGACATGTCAGTGCAGTCGAAGCTACATTGCAGTGGATATGAATAATCCCTTTAGAGACGAGACTAATTAAAACGTTTTGTAGATTGTGTCTATGGATCCCTTTATCTAATTAAACACACAAACGGTCATCATATGTGTTACAACAGCCTCAGACTGTTAACCCATGTGAGATTTGAATAATTAAGAGATAATAGCTTATATTATACCTCATTATTTTACTCAATCTTCCAATTAGACCGCAGAGATTGGAAAGCCAGGCTAAATTAAATTCTTAATCCCAACGGAATGTGAGGATTAAACCAGGAAACAAATATTATTTCCATTAACAAGCTTGTATCAAGGCCACTGCCTTGATAAATAAGTGTGCAAGGACACTCCTCTTTAAACTATTTCTATTTGTATGAAATCAGAAAATAGATTATTATTTCATAATTTTGCTTTTTAAAATATATATATATCAGTGTTGGAGAGATGGGAAATGTGAAATACAATATGATTTAGGCCAGTGCGACATTGCATTAAATTGTGACCCATTGTCTCCTGTCAGACTCAGGACTCAAAGATAGGACCTGGACGCAGAGTTAAGAGAGTGATGTCAAAGTTTAGTCTTTTATTCTTAGATTTAAGAATATAAATATTCCAAAGAACAGAAAGTGCCTCGTATAGAGGGATAGTTACAAAAATGAGAAACAAAAAACGTATCTTCTTACTGAGAAATAACTTTGACTGAATCTAAACATAAAGCACCTCAAAAGAGGGAGAAAGACAAGATAATATACAAATAACTAAACTATTCAACAAGGCTATGAAAATTACCAATGTTTAAGGCCAACAAAAAATCACTATAATGAGGTTACAATCTGAAACAGGAAAATACTTCACTAGACTTGACTATGACTACGCTGGTGGAGCTTGACAATGGAACAAGACACACTGGCACAGGACAAAGGGAGACGCAGACTAAAAGCACACAAGGAGATAATGGGGAACAGATGAAAACAATCAGGATCAGGGAAGACAATCAGACTGGTGACATAAGAGGAAGAGCAAGTGAACTGAAATGAAAGGAGAGTTAGTTTCAAAATAAAACAGGAAACCACACAACAACTTGAAGACAGGACAAAAACACAACTTACCCCTATCAACGGCATGACAGTCTCCTCTAATACCTAACTAATGCCATTGCCATGCAAACAGTATGGGGTTTTATTTCTTACATGGCAGGACAAAATCCTCATCTTTATTTACTCTTTATCTAACAGTAATAATTTGTTCAGTTTGAGATAAACAGAGGGGATAGCTCAGAAAACTGAGTGGTCTATGACCATGTCACTCAATTTGTCTTTGCCCCATTTCCAGAATCTAAACTGGCACATCAGATCTCATGTTCATCAAGTTTTTTCCATATGAAATCGTCTATTTCTTCAAATCTTTGTAAGAATAGGTTTTTAATGCCACAATCATCTCGCCAAGATATTTTTGACACTAGATGATGGACATAATGACATAATGGAAGGGAGATAGATGGTGATCAGTCATCTAACGTGATGTCTATGGTGCTGACCTGTTAGACAGATAGGCATATATGAACAGTCTGGCAATTCACCCTTTAAAGATGTAGACTAAAGTGATTTTACCAGGAGATAAAAAAAACAGTCACGACTCCCATTGTATCACATAAGGCTCAACATGCCCGACAATGAAATCCATCCATCACTGATAATCTGTCTCATTGGAACTGACGTATAACAAGCACATGTTTTGTTTTATCCGGAGTAAATCACATAATGTTGAGTCTGTTCAAAAACATGTTGCGCATTCATTGTGAAGCAATACAGGGAGAAACAACAATTATTCATGAAATATCTGTTAAATGTATTTCCTACTAAAGAAATCACTGAGTCATCTAATGTCATCTAATGTGGCAAGACTATATAAATACTTATTTTAGGGCCATGTTAGTGGTTCCATTCTGTTAGATATTTCAGTGAAAACATACACTTATGCCTCAAAATGATGAGATATTCAGGTCAGCCCCAACAAAGCCTGGTCCCGAAAGAACCATAGAAAATGATGAAAAGTGACGAATCTTCACAGCAAGAAACTGGGAATGGAATCAGATTCGATGCAGAGTTCAATACTTTTTAAAAATATTCATGATTGACAGCTAGGACTGCCTCCATTCCAGGAACACAAGGGACCGGTTTCCTCATTCAAAACACACTCAGAATCCTATAGACGACCTTCACAATGCAAAGATTTAAGATATGATTAAAAATACATTACACCACGTGAAGTAATATCTCATGTGAAAACGTGGTCATGCACCATGGATGTGGCGCCTGTTCCATCTCTCCATTGAGGGGAAATGTACAGTGCTAATAATCAGGAGGCTGCAGGACTTTATAACAAACAAGTGAAACCTCTCTGGTACAGTACTTCAGTACCTGTATGTGGCTATAGTAATAGACTGAAATGAACAATGATTTGTATTTGTTAATATGGCATGAGGCTGGTGGGGTAGGCCTATCTGAATGAATGGATGATTGTGCATCATACAATATGTTTGTATGTGATGCACAACTACCGTACTGCAACTAAAATCAGAATCCGTTATCTGCAGACACACCCTCTAATTGATCTAAGAAATGATACAATCCTAAAATCATTTTAACCTTAGTCTTAGTTGCGTTAAGAATAACATAACAAACATTTACCTCATCCTCTATCTAGCTGAACCACTGTAGCTGTGTCTGAAACTTCAATTGCACAAAGATCTGTCTCAAGACCAAGCAATGATCCATGAAGTGATGACATGGTCTCCTCTGTAAAAAAAGACAAAAGACCCATCATTAAATTTTTATTGTCCTACGAAAACAAGTTACTAATGCATGAGGTGGCCTTATAAAGGAAAACTACAGGGGAGATATTATAAAAGTTTATTGACTGAGACAGGGGAGAAATGCTTTGTTAGACTTCATCATTTCCAGAAAATTGATTTTTTTTCCTTTATGCAAATCTGTGCCTGGAAAAAAGGGGAAGAGCCACTAAAGGCTTTAAAAAGTAGTTTATACTGTCAACACTCATTTATTGTGAAATAGGTATACAACAACACACACGAACGCCACAATCTCTCTCACTGCCAATAATGTGCATTAATAGCACAGACGTACACAAACATGGAAAGATGCAAATACACATGCAAATCCATACACCTCGTCTGTAATGATGAATATGAAATGACAGTTCAATTTCCCTTTTTGAGCCTTTCGCGTACTGATTAACTCTGTTTGTATGAAAGAAATGCAGAAAAGGAAAAAAAGAGGAGGGAGAAGAAGAGACAAGGGGAAATAAGTCATCTTCAAGATGACAAGAAAACAAAAAAGAAGATGGCATTGACACCTTTAAACAAGTGACAGTTAAAAAATGAAGTTCATTGTAATAGTATGAAGAAGACAATGGAAATGAATTTGGGTTTGAAATAAATAATATGATTCCAGCTCACTGGCACTTTTTAAAAATAGTTTTAAAGGGTGTAAGGTTTTTTTTCCCCATCTGAGCTCTTGATTAATGACTTCTAGGTGGATATTTTTCAGCATCTCTGGCTGAGTGTTGCCATAAATATAGAGACTGTGTTTGACTGAGTGTGAAAATGGAAAGCATCATAAAGTTAGTGTAGTGTTGCAGCAGGCGAGATCTATTAGGTGTGATGACAAGAGCCACTGTATATCCCTTAAGCTTGCTAGCCCTCTCTGTCAGCCATCTTCCATTACTTTGACGTAAGATCCCCAACATTTCCTTCCTTCCTTGCATCCTTTCCTTTTTCTCTCATCCTTCCAGTCAGACCACCACAGTCAGCTGAAGGACTTTGCACTGTAGCAGGGTTTCTCAATTCAAAACTAGCAATTAAAGTGTTAAAATGTTTTTTTTTTAAATTTTATTCTCTGGTGAAAAAAAAGTATAAATGAGATGAACTAAATTGTGGGTTTAGATTACATCCTGTGCCAAAACACAGTCAGCCTCAGGTTGGAGATATATAGCGAGTAAACGGTTAGTTAGTAAGTTGTTGACCTATATCAATATGTCATAAGCCAGACTTTTCTAATGGGTGTGTATTGCACCTGTGTGTCACCGCAGTCTGTTGGCGTGTGAAGAAGACAGCTGGTCTTTCGCCACTATATTACTGTGTGAGTGTTCAGTGATTGAATGTCCTGTCTAATTTAGCATGGTTGATAAACTGGATCACTGCTAACCCCCGACACACACACACACACACACACACACACACACACACACACACACTTAGATACAAACTTTAACTGCCAGAAGCCTTTGAAATCTATTCGGTGTAAAATTGTAAAGCCAGCCCATCATCACTCACCAGAAGAGTCTTTGTCAGTGTGTTAATAAAAATCTATAATTTTTCCTGTAGAGCAGCTCTGACTTATTTCAGTTTCATAAACGAAATGTGGCTTTTCTTCTGTTTGACAGTCGAACCCCTCACAGCCCATTAAATTACAGGCTACTGAAGGAAAACATTACTTATTTGATCACCCATGTCAAGTGCTGCTCACATTGTTTCCAGCACATTAAATTTAGGTTTATTTGTAAGTGCTGTTGTTTGTCTGAGCCAGTGATGTCAGTGTCAATAGTGTCTGGGCTTTATGATGCATGTGCGTGAAAAGCCGTATCCAGGAGTGCATTAGGCATTGTTGTGCTAGGTGGCCAGCTTTCCTCTGAGCAGGAGAGCAGCTGGCCTCAATCATATGGATCTGAACGCCCAGTCGTGCTGAAATGATTTGTGTGATTATGCTGTCGTTTGGACTTGGCTTTGAAAAGATGAAACTGTCCTGTGGAGAATTTGCTGGGTAATTTGGTGAACCCGATTTGTGACAACGTGTATTTGTCAGGATCCTTCCCCCCCCCCCATGATTGAGAAAGATATGATTAGAGTAAACAAGTGTGGCCGAGCTGTAACTTCAGAAAAGTTGTTTTTCTGTGAAATGTTAATCCCTTTGTATTTACAACTGTACTCTGTGTCGTCATCTGCATTGTGCTGTTACAAAACCAGTTTGTCGTCTTGTGCTTTGCTTCCAGCTTCATCCCTTGTACATCTCACCACACAGTTAAATGTGTGAGGAGAACCAGATGCTTCAGATGCTGCATTTACAACACAAATAAATATAATGGCTCGTAATCAAGAAGAATATTAGTGTAATTACAGGTGGGTTAATGATGAGGGACAGGAACGGACACAGATATGGACATTGGACATACACAGTGGAAATGGACACATTTATAATTAAATTACATTATATACAGTGTATATATAATTTATGTTGTGTGTATTATGTGTGTATAATATGTGTCTCTATACTGTGATAGACTAACTCTGCAGTGATGTGTACTTGTGCAACTTTCTTCCCACCGCTGTTCCTGGAATTAATACTTTTATAATGAAGCCATTGTTGAGCCTGATGTCCTCCCTGCTCTACTCAGAGTTCTACACAATCTGCACAATCGCACACTAATCACCTCCAGTTCCAATGCCAGCGCTTTACGAACACTTGAGTGTGGCAATTTAATCTGGGGCCGACGCACACCTGTGGTGCCAGGTGAATGCAATGAAGCGGAAGTAGGAACCTGGTGGGAGACACACTGCAGCAGGACACACAGCGCTGATGTCCTCTCACACACTCCCTCATCTAGCAAAACAGACATGTCTTCCTCCACTGCAGCTGCCTTTCTTATATTAATTTGCTTATTATGTTAATTGCATTATTGACATTATGCAATAATATTCTTATGTAATTGGAGCACCATAATGGGGTTGGTATGTCAAACGTCTCTGTGTGCACATGACTTTGTCACATGATACTACAACTCCAGCACTGGTGTTTGTGGTATTTGAGCTCGAGAGGTGTTGCAGATTGTCAAGCGACTCTATTGGCAGGTGTTTAATAGGGCTTTTGTGACCAGGAGCCAGCTCGCTCTCCATCTGGTTATGGAAAATATTAAAGCAGCATCATGCCACTGTGTTTGCCAACAATTAAACAAAGCTGTGAAGGACGAGATGAGCGCTGTAATTGGCAAATACACACAGAAATCAACATCACAGCTGGTATCAGTATTACATTATACAGTCAAGATGTAACAGCTGAGATAATTTCATAGGTACGCACTTTTAATTTCTCACACAGAGACACACCTTAACAGCATGTTGCATAAACCTGATATGGCCATTTTTAAATCCAATTTCTAGAAGTAGCATATTTACTTCCCTCTCACTCCTCAACACACAAAGTGTCAGAATATTTTTGTTTCCTTGTCAATGTGAAACGGTGTGTGTGTGTGTGTGTTTGTTGTGGCTGTGTGTTTCTGTGTGTGCCGTGACCTTTCTGCCTCAACCTGGCTCAGACTTGAAATGGAACCTGTGTGTTTTCTGAACTGTCTGGTAACAAGCCTGGCTCACAGAATAACATGATACGTTTCTGTTTGACTTTGCTTCAGTGCAAAAGCCATTCACTGTTAATCAGCGTGTTGCTTTGGCCACTGGACAAAGGTGTGCATCCTGGACTGCCACTGCCACTCTGTCCTCTCCTTCTGTCCCGTCTGTCCTCATAGCTGCTTCTCTGTGGATACAGCCTGGGAAAGCCAGGGGACTACAGAAACTATAAACATATGTGAGCATGTATGCTTGTTTACATAGATGTTCAGTGTTATCTGTGAAATACATCAAATGCCTGCTGGCAAAAAATTGCAATGTAAGGTGCAACAAATATTGAACAGTGAGGGCATGACCTTGACAAACTAATACCTGGGTTTATAGTACACTTAACTAACCTAACTAACAATAACTTAACTTGTCTCAGATGTGCATGATGTGAACTAAATAGTGGCAACGGCTCATACATTCATTAACAATAATGGATGAATTTTGTTGCACGTGACTTCATGTGGCATCATCAATATTCTTTTTCTGCAGCCAAAATCAATATTTTCTAATAGAAATGTATGAAATGAAAATGTCAAATGTAACACATGACTTGCAGTGAAGAGGTGCAGAGAGGTAGCACCCAAATCTGCAGCCATATGCAGCTTTACTGACCTTTTGCATGCAGTTTCATCTCAGTACATGGCTGTCCATCTTATAAAAACATTCATAGCATACATTAAGAAATTGAGGACATTTGGACAGCTTCATATAGTAAGACACTAGATAGGATTACATAGTGTAGCATTTAGCAGCAGAAGAGCTAGATATTTCCGTCAGGAGTTTGAAGAGTCTAAAGCCACATCATACGCAGTCTGTGTGAATGGTGTAACACATGCAGGATATACAAACAAGACACAAATAACGGTAGAAAAGTAAAAACTGGGACCAATGAAAAAGTGAAACGGAAAGTGACGGTAAGCGTTATCAGAGCTTTTCATGTTCTGTTGGCTGTCGAGTCGTGACTGATAAAAACTCATGAAGAAGTGAATGTGGGCAGGTGCATCGTCTCTGCCTTTGCAGTCTACAATGCATCAAAAATAAAATGGAGCCAGCAGCGGTTTCAAATGTATCTGATTTAGCACCTCAAAGACTGTGGGTTAGTGTGGAAGTCAGGCGACTGTCCACAGGAGATATGACGCTTTTAAAAGTAAAATGCAGAATGTGAATGAAGCATATGCTGCCACAGGTTTAGTGCCAGTCCTCTCTCGATAAGTAGAATAGTTTGACACAATGGCTGATGTACAAAATCACCTGTCTGCAAATGTGGGTACATGTGTGTGTGTGTATGGAAAATCAACGCAATGATGAATAACTTCCTGGTGCCACTAGGTCAAAAACAACATTGAACCAATGATTGCACCAGGATATGATACAGTGATAGTGTTGTTCCTGTCTCCTTTAGTTCGCAGGCCTTATCTAGTAAATCATGACCAAATGACATGAGGCTATGTAAAGTATTCCACTCTGCCCCAATCTACATACGTGGCCATCAACACATTAATGGTCATTTCAGTCAATCATTTTCTACCGCTTATCCTTTTAAGGGTCAGGGTCTGATTTTTAAACTGAGGATGTTTTTTTTTAAAGTCCTTTTTAATTCTTGCACAACGTCAAACTGCTCTTATCTGTGCCCTGCTGGAGCTTTGCAATGTTCAGAACATTACTAGTTATTCTCAGGATGAATGGGGCTCTTTCCACAGCAGGGCTGATGCATCTTCATAGCAGGCAACGCAATGGTCTCAAGCGTCATTCATTTTTGATCATTTAAACAGACAGCTCTATTCTCCTGCGCTTCCCCAGGTGTTAGTGAAGTTCTGGCTGAGCAAACAGTGCATCACAATAAACATTTTCACACACACGAAAAAGATACCATAATGATTATTCATGTTGTCAGTGAAACCGAGTACAAACTCATCGTCACAGTCGCTGCTCTTACTTTCTTTTAACACCTCAATGAAAGAGACTCTGGGCTTTGCCGGTGATTTAGCTGACTCAGTGTCTGATATCCACAGAAATGTGCAGTTTCAGCTGAATTGATTATTAAGTCTTATTTTAACCGTATGATTATTTTAGAGGATGAAGGAGGATGTGGTACTATTGAACTGTTGCACGTTACGAAGGCGTTGCAGATGTCAAAATAATAAAAACGCCTGTCCTTTGAAAAGTCCTGTACTATAAAAAAGCTTTTAAACCGACTGACCCATGAATATTTTTGATGTTGAATTATTTGATATCATAGTTGTATTACATGGGTTGGTCCACTTGCAAAATAGATCTGTTGCCGTTGGCAACAGATAACTGCAAAAAGAAGTTTACTGCAGGAGAGAAGAGGGTTGTTCAAACGAGATAACCTGTTGCCCCAGAAATTATTCATGCTTTTATAGCACAAAGAATAGTTTGCAATGCCAACACAACACTTACATCATCGGCAAGTTGACAAGGACATTTCAGTCAGGAAAATGAGACATTTCTACTTGATGGAAAATCCAAGCTTTTTGCAATTAGCAACACTGATGGCAGTTTCCTGTTGGTCCAAACTGTCCAAAAAGATAGAAAAAGGAAAAAAATACAACAGAAACTGTTTTCCTTCTTTTGTAGAGGCGGGGTGAAGGGACTTTTCTCTTATCAGCCATTCGTGTGTGTGTGTGTGTGTGTGTGTGTGTGTGTGTGTGTGTGTGTGTGTGTGTGTGTTAGGTAGCTGCAAAACACCTCAGACAAGGCTTACGTAACAGCTCGCTGCTTTCTGTAACAGCGCCTATTTAGCAGTGAAGCTGTAGTGAATGTCAGCCTCACTAACTTGAATGTGCCCCACTGTGTCAACAAGCAAACACTTTGTCAGCACCACTTAACGCCACAGGACCCCAGCAGAATCAGCGGCGCACACCGAGCCAACATGTCTGCGATGTTAAATCTGGCCTGTACGCGATCACCCATCGCTTCGACGATTGATTTAGCATCATGACGCGCTGCACTTAAGTCAGTCAATGTGCCGTCAGTCAATATGTCCCACACAAAGACACACAAAGCTGAAAATGCCACTCTCTCTCCCCTAATGACTGTGCCCCCCCCTAACACCCCTCCCTGTCTGTCGCTGACATTAATAAATGAATTTCCCAAGCACTTATTAACCTTTAGCATTCACCCAATTTCTAAAACACTCAGCCTGTCCAAGGTCTTGGCAAGTAACCTTTACCATTTTATGCTTTATTTTCAGAGGAAATGGGCGGCACAATTGCATTTAAATGATAATGATTAAGCTGAGCTGCTTATTATGATGAGGAATTGGGAAAAATAGCGACTTAACTAGCTGTGAATCGACTTTAGGAGATCTTACACGCTCCCAGAACACGTGATTACAGTTCTGTCTTTTTTCCCTAAAGGGTTTGGTTGAATCCATTGGTGTAGCATGAGTATTCTGTGGGAGTGCAGATATTTTCTAATTATTACCTGTCTATCCTGAAAGGTTAAGTGTCTCATTTTGTCTCAGTGTGATGTACTGCAGCATTCAACTGGTTTCTGGTGAGTATGTCATTATAAATGAGTATATAAATAGTGTGTGTGAATATGCTGTGGTTCTGAACCGCTCTTACCAGTCTCACATGCATCATGATATCACAAGGTGAAGACTTATTTCTTTATTCAGTCCATTTGCATTTGTCTCACTCTGTTAGGTTCCTAAAGTTAGTTGCTTGTTTGACTTATATTATGTAACTCTGTCTGTCTCTCCTAGTAATACTCAGCATGTCAGTGTGTGTGTGTGTGTGTGTGTATGTGGTTATCTAAGAACACAGACTTGCCTCATTACCATGGCAACAGGCCACCAGAAGCTCAGTCTTGTTTTTCTTTTCTTCTGATTAACTTCTGAAATCAATAGTCCAGACGCACACACACACACTCACACTCACACACACACACATACAGACACACACACACACACACACACACACCCACACACACACACACACACACACCACTTACGATTTTTTTTATGTGATTCTTGTTGTGTTAAAGCTGAGAAGAGAACAATTAGGCTCTGACAAGTGAAAGTAAATTAACAAAACTAACTGCATCAGGCTTTCATTTCTGGTGGTTGGCCGACACACCCTTCCTGCAAAGTGAAATTTACACAGTTCAGCTCAGAGCCTCATTGTAAGATTGTAAGACCTCATTTACACAACCATAATCTATACTTATGGCCCATGTTTCCAAGGTTAGCGCGCTTGCTGCAGATATACAGGTTGAAACTAGTCTACTATTACAGACTTTAATGTCTCCATCAAGATGAACTTTATTAACTTTGTTATGCCGTTAATCAGATGACCACAGGCTAATATGACAAGAGCAAATAAGGAAGGACATGCACAGAGAGGAACATGACCATGCTCCAGCACACGGGTCATTCCCACACACGCACACACACACACACACACACACACACACACACACACACACACACACACACACACCATACCATACCAGGATACGTAAGATCTTCTTGTATTTTGGCAGCATATCCAGAAAGGTGTATTTATTCTGCATGTGTTGACACACCAGCAGACTGTATTCATTTTACAACATGGATGGGGTTTGAATCAGTGGGTGTGTTGCAGGGTTCTATTTCCCGCTGGGTTTTCTTTGTTTCAATGTTATGTTATGTTATGTTCTTTGTTATTTTGCAGCAGATAGTATGATGTATAAATCATTGCTCTCATGTTCTGAGAGGTGAGTCGTTGCTCTAGGAAATCAGACCTATTAAACAAAGACAAGGCCGGAAGGTGCAGATCCAGTATTTAAGGATATGGTTTTAAATCATGTGTCAGCATGATCCACTAATCTGCAATGTTTTCAGTCAGACTCAGTAACCAGTACTAGAAAGGTAAACAAAGCATGCCCCATTACTTAAACAACAATTCATCTCAACAGACTCAGTTACCCATAGATGTTTTATTAGTGCCGCAGCATTTTTTTTACATTGTAGAAATCTGTCGGCATGTTTGCTAATACCTTGTTTACCTGAGGATCATCACTCGATCCCATCACAGCTGTCATGTCTAGCCAGCCTTCGTTTGGTTTGGGATTAGAACTGTTCACATGCATGTGTTCTGCTCTCAGGATGTGGATTTGGGGAGAAGACAATCTGAACCACTACTCCAGCTGTCTGACCGTTTTACAATAAATATCCAAAAAAGAGTCTATGTCTATGAAGTCCTAAAAAATCTCAACACAGACATCAGCCCCTGTAGTGGTTTGTCAATAAGAACCTGTGAACTCAAAGGTCAAAATAATTCAATAAAACAATTGCTGCTCATCAGGGCTCATCAGCGTGACTCTCAGCTCAGAGGGAGAGTCGCAGTCTCGAGGGACTTTTCTGAGAAAAGTCATTTTAAACCCACAGAGCAGAACTTTTGTCTCCTGCTCTGACAGTAACAGTAACTGCACTGTTCAGTTCAGATCCAAACTAAAGACATTCACTGTTCTCTGCTGTCAGCTGTCTTCATATTCACATATGTCCAAATAGGTCAACCCAGGGCCTACACACGCACACACACACACTATAACTTTTCAATCCAAACAAAAATCCCTAATCCCACTTGATTTTATAGGCCCCTGCTGCTGGTCTGGGAGATCAGTGATGGGGAAAATGAGCCAGAGACCAGTCAAGTTTGTTTACTGTGCTGCAGCATCTTACTGAGCCAAGTACTGCAAGCCCAGAACAATATGTAGATGAGTACAAAAAAGATTGTTCTGAAGAACATAACAAGAAAACAGGATGCCAGTCATGATATTTCAGCACAAAGGACAGCGGCAATTATGAGATTCATTTTTATTTTACTAATGTCTCTTTCAGTTGAACATGTGTAATTCTATGAATTTAAGTAGACTGAATAGTTACACCTCTGCAACAGTTACAGTCATTTAGCAGATGCTTTTATCCAAAGTGACTTACATTAAGTGCATTAAAACATTGAGACATACCCATAAAGTGCAAGACGCAGACGAGTACATAAATATTTCAGAAAACAGGCAAAAATCACAATGTGTTTGATGTCAAGTGCTCATAGTTTTTTAAGTTGTGTTGAAGGAGTGAGGTGCAGTCTGCATAGGTGAGTTTTCAGTCTGCGACGAAAGCATTGGAGAGATTCTGCTGTCCTGATGTTGTTCCACCATTGAGGAAGGACGGAGAACAGACATGATTTAGTTTGGTGGTGGCCACCTGCCCCTCACAGTGAGGGAGTGGCAAGGTGCGCCGGCATCCATTGAGAGATGTTAGCCAGACATGCAGAGATTCTTGCAGCCAATTGGGTTTCAGTAACATCATTGATTCTTATTTTCATTTTTAATATCTCTTGGATGGAAAATGTATTTGTCTTGGCACCATGCCAAAAAAAATGCTTGTTTATTGCTTTGATAAACAATAAACATAACACAGATAAAACTTTCGTTCATGAGAGCCCTGGGCCGGCATGTCGAACGATATGTCTACCCCATGCTCTTGGCAGCCTTACATCTAAATTCAACAACTAACGGCAACATTCACATCATAAAACAGTGACTCGTGAGAGTTAGTTAGTAGAATAGTAGTAGAAGTTATTTATCTTCATAGAAGCCCCACGACTTCACTATGAAAATTGTGGTGCAAACATTGAAGAGTAATCATTACCATCAATACAAAAACATAAAAACACTTATATACATACTATACACACTAATATAGTGTGTGCAATTAATTGATCAAACTGAACATGGTCAGTTGATTCTGTGGTTGCTATTGCACAGGTCTTCTCTAATTAGCATATTAATGTGTATCCAAACAATACAATGGAGCCAGCCTTCAGCATAAAGAGTGCCCCGGAATCAGAGGTGATGAGAATGATCTAATCTCTCAAAGTTTTCAGAAATGGATGCTGTAGTAATCTGGGGATCTCCATTGTACCTGTAATCAAAGGCCCATCAAAATCGTATCAAAATCAAATCAACTTTTATTATTCAGCCTGTAGTAACAAATCACAACCTGCTTCTCAGTCAATGTCATTTGTCTTCAGAACAATCCACTCAACTGAGACAGCCAATTATTTTGCTTTAGAAGAAATCAAATCACTGCTAACAGTCGTGTTGTTGATGCTGCATTTCTTATCTCCGGTTGTCTCAGTTTTTTCCTTTAACGTGAATCCCAGATTTCTTCTGTCTGAGATACTGACAGCATTTTTTTGTTGATGCCTTTAAATGGGTAGGATCATAATTCTATGAACAATCTGACTGTTTGGATACATTACCATACATTACATCCACTGGTGTCCCCCATGGACCCATACTGGACCCATTTTATTTAGTTCATATCTTAATAATTTGCCAGTTGTGCATTAAGGTTTATATCCAAATGTAGGCTGATTACACTGTATTGAATGTGCATAGGAGCATGGAAACAGAGTTGCTGCCAAACAACAGCTACATGATCAGTGTTACATCTGCTCTACATATACATCTGCTGCTGCCTTTCAACACTTATCCAAGTGCAGAGCACTTAAATGTCAGCAAATAAATCTAAAATGTGTCTGTATATTAATCACCAAGGAAATGTCTTGACTGGAGGTGCACATTTTAATGCTTTGAAATGATAAATAATTCAAACCCGAACTTGAACAGATCAAAGTTAAAATCTAGCCAAATTCAGATGAAAGATGTAACGCAGGTTCACCCAAATGGAAATTCTGTACATACAGAAATTTTCCATTACATTATTTTCTGTTACTTTCAGCCACATTTGAATTTCTACTAATAAAACTTAACATTGCAATGTATCACTCATTACACACCAAATGATACAGACCAAATCTCCAGCTTCCTCCCACAGTCCAAACACACCTATGTAGGGGGTTAGTTTGAAAATTGAATGTAGGTGTTAATGTGAGTGTGACTGTCACTCGCATTGTTGTTGGTTGTTTGTCTCTGTATTTTGCACTGTGAATAGCTGGTGACCTCTCACCCCCTCTTTTTGATAAGGTGTCTGATGGTGTGGATGATGATGATAATTATGATGATGCTACTCACAGACAATTTCAGCCAAAACAAGTTGTCCAAACAAATGCTAGCATTGTTAATATTAGCTTATAATGACAGTGACTTAAGCAACCATATAGCACAAAGACGCCAGAAGTTCCTCATGTTTCCCCCTATGTTTCACCTTAGTATGTTTTTTTTTAAACTTTTTACTTTGTGCGCTGTGATTGGTTGGATCTTAAACCCCCTTTCCTTACATTCTCCCTGTTGTCTTGTCAATTCTTTGCTTCCCCATGTGATGTGATCAGATCATTTAATTGTGTTTATGGTTCATCACGGCCACACTTTACTTTGCTTAGCGATTTGATTTCTGTCTTCCTTTAGTTTAAATTTGTTGTTTGCTCCGAATGCTACAAAAAGGGGGAGTTTATACTGGCTTGATAAAATTGTGGACTTAAATGTAGTAGGCATTTCATGTGTGGGCGTGAGTTTGCAGGAAGCCACACCCATCAGGAACACACCTGACAACACAGAGGGGCATGGAAATCACAAAAAATAGAGATGTGTTTCCAGTATTCTGTTGCATCAACTAATGCTGATACAACCCAAACATAATTATATGCATGAGACAGGGTGATGATATTTCTAAAGGTCACACCAAACAAATATTTCATGTCAGGAAGGAACGGTGAAAGTCACATTTTCAGTTTGTGAGGCTGCATTGTAATTCTGTCATTATCATGCCAGAACTTTTTTTATTTGTTGTTTCCTTAACTGTGTATTTCTCTGTAACCTTCCTGAACAGAATTGTAAAACCTTCTCACACTGACAGCGTGACTCATCAGCATTAACATAAAACTGTCTGGTGGAACCTCAGCTGCTTCTTTAAAGAACAGGTGCTCGACGATTTGGGCTGTTCAAACAGCGGTCAGGACGGACCTGTTCCGTTTTGAAGATGGCCGAGAAACAATACCTCCATCATCAGGGATGTTGGTGCCCAGTCTTGTTGCCATGACAACAAGTCCAATCATGACAGCACAGTATGGTTACCACACACAACTAATTAAAGCACCAAGGGGAAGCAGGGAACACCCACAGACACAACCAGACACAATGAGAAACATGCTGTGGCGTGCTGACTGTGCATATGCATGGATTAACACACATGTGGAAAACGTACAAATTCACATACAGATTTGAGACTTGGTGGCACCAACTTAATGGGATATGCAGATGTGCTGAAACTCACAAAACATGAAGACTGTGTTTGAGCAGGAAACAATGGAGGACAGCTCTGATTAAACAGACTCTTGTTAGAATAGCTTAACAGCCTCTGGTAACACAATCCTGTAAATTACCACTACAGTTTCAGACTCGTGAGGGATGATGAGATGTCCCTCTCTTCTCCGTCTCTTCTCTCTTCCCAGACCTGATAGTCTCCACCTGTCCACCAGACACATTATGATGAAGTATTCTTATGGTTTTAACAAAAAAAATGCTCATAGCTGTTAACATTAGTTAATACCAAAACAGTGTGAATGATTGTGAACTTGTTGATGCGCAGAAGAAGATGGTGGCATTAGTCAGTCAACAATACAATTTTTGAGCTTTAATTGTATTAACCGTCACAGCAGCCTAATTAACACAATATTCATTTTCAGTGACAAATTTCATTTTGTGAAAAGAAGAATTCTTACCATGAGAACATGCATGTGCACACACACACACACACATGCACACATGTGTGTGCAAAGACACACAGACACACATGTGCACACTCAGCTTGCTCTCTGCACCACGGACATGCAGGTAGCTGCAGCTGTCATGCTTCCATCAGAAAGTCAGTAAAAGCAGAGCTGGAGCTGAATTGATTGAAGCAATCAAATAGAAAAACTAACAAGTTCAGCCTTTTCTCACACACACACACACACACACACACGCACACACACACACGGCATGACAGAGACGCGGACACCTGCAGTATCTGCTCTGCAGGACTTCTCCTTTAATCAAAAGACTTGTCAAATCCTTCACACCATCTGGCCATGATCATGGGAATGTACCTGGTGATTCTCTGTGTATCTGACACAATGTGGATATGTGTCTGTCTCAGAGACTGGGATAACAGGAGCTTTCAGGATGATTGTTTCTCCTCTGTTGTTTTCTGCAGGTGCTTCATTGTATTCTTGAATACATGTGTAGTGTTGTGCATGCACATGTTTAATATCAAGGTCAAGGCAGTTTTCTTTCCATGACCACCGTAATGAACTCTACCAGTCACTAGCCTCTACCAGCTTCAAATTTTTAACCATAGTGCTTTTTTTTTTTACATCTTGTAATAAAACACATCATGGTGACGTGTGCATTTGAGTGAAGCCTGTTCTTGCTGATTATTATTAGCTGCTGAATTTAGCACAAGTGTGACCTCTTTACATCTGACTGTTAAACACAGGAAATCAGTTGAGTGCAGTCAGAGTGCACAGTAAGAGCTGTAACTTGGTTTGCATGGTTATGTAGACCGTTTGGTTGAGTCTGTTTTTGATACCCATTTTGTCATCCATTAATGTTGCATCTTAATGATCTGATGAAAAAATAAAATAGTGAACAATTTTACTTCAGTTAGCTGTGTGTATTACTGAGGCTATAAGGCACATACATACATACATACAGTACATGTGTATGTACATATATACAAACAAACTGTACATATGTACAAAATCTGAGACGAGTGAAAGACAAGTACAAAGGCAAGTTAAAGCAGTACTGTGACCGCAGTGACTGTGCTGACTAACAGAGTTTTTACTAGTAAACTGGGATCTTCAGGCTCCAGCTACTAAACAATATCCAGTAAATTCAGATGAATGCTGAGAGTTGATGATCTGGTGTGTTAGCTGGCACACACAGTAATTAGATTATTAATGGTCTATCAAGGATTGATTAAATTAACACGGATGTTAACATAATTAGTTAATGAGTTCATTAGGAAACGATGAACTCTTGAAATACAACAATGTAATGCAACAACATATAGCATACAACAACGTTGTAACATTGAAATAGGTAGTGTTTCATTTTTGTGTTTCTTGTACTTCAGTGGAGATTTTGATAAGATATGGTGATTGCAGTAAAACTGAATGGAAAGTCTACAGCAGAGCTGTATGCTGGGTGACTGCTGCAAAATGAGAATCAGGAGAAAACTGCAGGGATGATAATAATCTAACCCTAAAACCAGGTCATGATCCCACAAACAGCACTTCTGAGGTCTGAGGACTGGCCTGAATGTCCCTACATTCCCTCTCAGGTCCAAACTAGGGTCTATACTTACAATGGTCCTCACAAAGATATACTGTAAGTACAAGTCATAGTCAGAAATGCAATGTACAGATACAATGCAGTGATCAAGTTAGAACTCACACATTTCCTCTTACACTTAAGGGCAAACTGCGGTTGACAGCAGCAGTTAATGTATAGAATTAATGAGGTTATCAGAAACTCATGCTCTGAGCCTGTGCACACAAACTGAGAATCATCCACGCATGTCCACAGAGTGGTGTAATTCTTGTAGTTCTAACTGTGTTACCTGTCATATGCACTGATATACAAGTAAATAGGCTGAATGGAAGAAGCTCTTCTTTATTGAATGCAAAACAGTTCATGCCTTGAATAAGGCACATTTTATTTTAAACAGGGAAACACTTATGAGTGCGCACACACACACACACACATGCACGCACACACTCCCTTCTTTTATTTCCTGTTCACTGATTTCACACTTCAAATACATTTATTTTATGGCTGCACACATTTTTTTGCAAACTTGCACTTGCTTGCTTCATGTAATGATACAGAGAAACAGATGGATTATTAAAACATGGACTTGCTTAGTTGTTGCATGGTTTGCAAACTGAGTAGCTGGGTCCTTAAACCTTCACAGCTTATGTTCTAGCTGACAGACAGTTCAGCTCTGAGGGAGCACAGCAAATAACAGAGATAAGGTCTATTTAACTAAAATAAAAACATCTTTCAAAAAATAAAGAATATAACAAAATAACACCTGGAAAAGATGAGAATAAAGGGAAATTTGATTCATATCTCATATAGCGATAACTCATGAGAATCTGCTGTCTTACAGCAAATTTGTTATCAGTGAATCATTGAATTGTTTTGTTCTTTTATGAACCCTTTGTCACTGTGTAAGAAGTGATAAGCCCCTTGAGGCTGTGATAACATCGCCTAACAAGTGGTAACCATAAAGGGGTTAGCTTCTGTATCCTGTATTTGTATTTGGTTTTCAATAGATACTTCTTACAAAAACCATTCTATCCTACCTGATCATTTTCTTTCGACTGGATGATCGTGAGTGCACAGTAATGTAAAAGTAAGTCATTGTAATTGCTGTGTGGGAACAAGGTGTAATTATTACCAGAGGGGGCGCCATGACAGCTTCATAGTGAGCACTTTGACTTTGTTGTCAGGTTGAGCTGTCAAGATGCTCTGACAGTTGCTCCCATGTGACGACTCCGCCCTCAG
Organism: Trinectes maculatus; assembly: GCA_016785345.1. NCBI lineage: Eukaryota > Metazoa > Chordata > Actinopteri > Pleuronectiformes > Achiridae > Trinectes > Trinectes maculatus. The sequence goes on from JAFBJQ010003275.1 coordinate 520,280, forward strand.
AAAACTGTCAGCTGTGCTTAACGAGCCGCCTGTTAAACATAAAATTAACACCACTTTATTATTAAATCTATTCAGTCTCGAGGCGTTCCCTCCCTTCTTTTAACAGGACGTAAACATCATCAGCATTTCTCGGAAGCCAAAACAGACTTTGGTTAAAGCTACTTTGATGATAATGAGCAGGATCCGTTTACAAATTAGTCTGAGAAATATTTTCATAAATATTAGCACCAACAAGTATTAATCTGACTTATCGATTGTTAAATGATTAAATATATCATCAATTAATTGAATATGGATACATACCAGGGCCATTTATGATTTCTGCCTTTTGTTCCTTGAAAAATAACAAATATACAGTTTAACTTTTAAATCCTACATTTTACTTAGGTGTAGCTTCCTCTGGTGGAGGAGGGGTATAGAGGTCAGGTTAAAGGGCAAGGGAGAAACCATAGTGACGAGACTAGAATACCAAGCGGATGCAAAGAGACAGAGACACAAGGTCAATGTGAGGGGGTGAACACACAGGACAGGAACAGAGGGAGGAAATACAGAAAGGATCAGGTTACAGGTAGAAGAGGACACAGGTGAAACACTTCAGGATTGGCCAGTCAATCACAGACACTGGAAAAAAAGACCGAGAGTATACAACTACCAGACACACAAGGTAAGAAATATCAAAATAAAACTGCTCAGAAAAGTTTGCCAAAAAAAAAAAAAAAAAAAAAGAAAAACCTAAACTTTCTGACTTTGCTTTGTGTATGAAAACAGGCACAGTCGCTGTAAGGTGTGGAATTGTGGTGTGGTGAAAACAAAAGCACTTGGGAGCACATTTATGTTGTTTTCAGTGGGTTATTGTTATTGTACCAACAACCAGCAGGTTATTCATTGGATGGATATTGGGGTACAATGGTTGTAATGCTGCAGCAAATGTTGCTGACAGTATGTGCTGCTGTTTGGAAACTGTCCAACTTTACAATGAGATTCACCCACAGACGATAGGAAACACTGGTTGGGTGCTAAAGATCACAGATCATGTCCCCAGCACCACAAGTCATTTAAACTTTGTTATCTGCCATTCAAATGTCAAATCATGCATTACAATGTGCATTACATTTACATACTAATTCAAGTGAAAATATCATAAACAGTGCTCAAAGAAACAAAATAATAATAAAATAATTATTTTGTGGAGTTGGTATTTTCTGACATATCCAGTCAACTCATTTGTCATGAGTGGCTTGATGACCCTTGTGCATGTAAGGCATATAGATTATGTCACGTTGTATGTGCTGACTGTGGCTTTTGTTAGGGCACTGGGAATTGCATGGCTGTATAGTATACAGTGTCATTTAATGGGCTCAGGCTGTTTATTTATGTTCGGCCTTTAAAAGCTTTTGTTTTTCCTGGAATCTGAAAACAGTGAGATGAGTCAAGTGAGATGTATGAGGTTGTGTGTGTATGTGTGTGTGTGTGTGCAGATGAGTATACCAGGTGTTATCTGCATGTGTGGATGTAGGGTATGATAGCAATGTTCATGCATGAGTGTGAAAGTATGAGAGTACATACAGAATCAGCCAGGTTGAAACACAACTTAATTGCTGTTCATGTTATTATTCATGGCTGTGAGTGTATTTGCTGTTCTCATACACATGGTGCCACTGCAAATTCTCACACGGGACAACGTTTGTTTCTTCTTATGGGGGCACTTCAGTTCACTCTCTCTCTCTCTCTGTGTGTATGTGTGTGTGTGTGTGTGTGTGTGTATAAGCACTTGATGCCTCCAAACACCCAGATGAAATACTGTCCATTCTGTATGTCTCAACAATATGGGCATATGAGTATGGCTGGTGGTCATAAATCAAGAGGAAACAAACCAAAGATATAAGAAAAGCAAGTGGCAGAGAGAAAGGAGAGAGCGACTTGTCTGTATTAAAAGTGGCTGGCGGTTTGGGAGAAGAGGTGGGCGGAGTGTGGATGATGCTCACGGAGCTCAGCACACTTTTGAGCCATAACAATTTGTTCGCCTATCTAGTAAAGTCAGACTCACACAAAAGCAAAAACAAAAAATGAAATCACACAAACCCTGTTATTAACCTTTTGCTCTCTCTGATTTTTAACCGACTGATGTGTAGAGTTGGATTCTGATAAAAGCATCTTTCCCAGCATGGCAGCATAAAGACCAACGACTAGTTCGAACAACCCTACGTATAATGAATGCAAAAACAAACATTTCCACTGTGGACACTCATTAGGCGTGTTAAGACTTTTAGGTTTTAATTTTAAAGTTTACACATCAGTTTAATGAAAGTTATTTGTCATATTGAGTTTAAGACGCTGGTATTGACAGATAGTTTCAGTGTGGATGTAGCCACAGCCTCTAATACGCCATCTGCTAATATTCAATCACGTATCCCTCTGATTTCTGCTCATGTTTCACATCACAACAGTGTAATTACTCTGGTAAATACAGTAGTTATTGGCCAGTGCCCTGTTGAGGACACGCGTTTGTTTTTGGCTGCCTCTCTTGTAGAATGCATGAGCAGCGTCCACACAGCAGATTTGTGACAGATTACGGAAACAAACAAACATAATGGATGGAGTGCATTATCAGTGTGTCCTCTCTGTGCCAGCTGTGTATTAATGAGATGAGATTGGAGCGAGGGAGCAAAATAACAACAAGTATATACACACAGTCAAACGGCAGAGAGTGAGTTATTCTATATGCTTGAAAAGACAGAGGGGGCATAATGAATAAATGTCGTAATTTATCCTCTTAAACAACATACAGATCCAACAGACCTCACTCTGACACATGCTGCTGACAAAGACAACACATTCAATACACCGCAAGACAAACTGTTCCGTTCACTACGGAAGCTACAGTACATTAACCTCATATGGTGTCCTGTCAACATCCGCTGTTTGCACAAATGGCATCCTCCAGTCACTGGAACATGATACACTACTCACCTGGACACTCACAGCTACCAAAAGCCATTAATGGGGCAAAAGGTAACCATCAAAAGCAAGGATCAGGAATTTCATTATGCTTTTTGCTGTTGTTTGTTTGTTATGATTTTACCTCTGCTATCAGTGAAAAGTGTTTTGCACATGTACTAGTTTGCCATAGTACACCAAGTGTTTAGACACAGTGGCTGAAACAGCTTTTCCTTAATGGATTCACTTATTTGATATGTACAGTTGCTGGGCCCAGAGGTGTTCACATATGGATGTAAGTCTTACAGCCGGACTTAGTCTTTGATTCTTTCTGATGGCTGTGGTAAAGTAGCTGCTTTAAAAAGACAAACACATGGGAACAGGGGGATGAGAAACTGATCCACAGAATCTTTGCCAATTCAGGTATTTTCATGCAAACAAGTGTTTCATATTGATTTGAAAATAATACATTTTCACTAGTAAAACGTTGAAAAACTCATTTTCATTCAGTACTTGTCTATCTCAAGAAATAATTTTAAATAAAGTCAAGTCAATTTTATTTATATAGCATTTTCTTCCAACAAAGTGCTGAACAGTGCAAACATACATAGATAAAAAGAATAAAGGAACATTTAAAACAATAAAATCGCAGTAATTAGTAGGAAGAAAATAAAGAAGTAAAATGGAAAAGAAAAGTGAAATTGTCTGAGGTCATTTATGATACACCAGGGAGAAATTTTAAAAGACTCTATCGACTGGGAAGCTCTAATGTGAAATGGAAGGCTGTCCCATAAAAAATAAAGTAATAAGGTTGCAATGCATACCCACGGTAAACAAATAGCCGCAATGCCAATGGTATCATATGTATTCATTAATTTGTGGTTCATCATCTCCCAGGTGAACACAGTCAGCTTTGCTGCGAGTTACAAAACCACCAAATGAGCTGACACAACAAAAATCTTGTGTTGACCTGACAGTAACACCACAGACAGCTCAGTCATGACAACAGACGAATAACGGTGTGTTCTGGGAAGCCTGACGATCACATTGTGTACTTCTCTCCAAAGGAGTATAGAGGTCGCCTGTCTCCACAGTGGTCTCTGTTATATGCTAGCAGGTTAATAATTTGACACCATGCAATGCAGAACCTCTTATGTAGAGACTGCTATTTTTACACCCAGTATGGTTTCCCAGATTGTACTCGCTGAAGGGTGAATGAACAGTGGCGGGGTCACTGTGTCGTTGAGGAGAAAAGGAAGTGCGGAAAGTGGCTGAGAGGAAGAAAGAGCGATGCCGTTGACATCCAGCTGACCCCAAACCTGACTAATGACACCAGCCATGGGGATTCATTAACGTTAGAGGGCTCAACATTTCATCTGGTGGCATCAGCCGGTGCAAGAACAATGGAGTGTGACCAATTTACAGGATGTGTAACATGATTTTTACTGTATCCCCACGAGGGGAGCAAAATGTCCCTGCTCCTCATACATCTCTCAGACTCCGCTCACCCTGATTATACACCAAACCTCAGCCAAACTGCAGCACAGCCATTCTCCCTCTGTTTGCACTTGTTTATCCGGGAATAGCCTACGGTCCGATTGCGAATAAACAACTTTTTTGTTTACAACGTAAAATAATTTCCTTTAATAATCCAGCCCTGTTCCCACCAGTGTGTGTTCCTCTGTGGGTCTAGACGTGACTCAGCTGTTTTATTATGCAATCCTCTAATACGGGGATTGTGTACAGCAACGGGAACAGGTTGTTTTGTTGTCTCGTCTCACTCCCTGTTATAGTCCCGGTGATGTCTCCTGTCACCATTTGCTTAGTCATCTGTTATGTAACAGCATCACAGCATTAACCTGTCACACTGTAGTAAACGCAATCATAGACATTACTTACGAATTTGTAAGTATGAATAAACATTAGTGAATTAGATGAGTATTAAAGCCTGTGGGATTTGGGATGAGCTGGCAGGACAACATCAAAACCACACCGCTGATACCATGTTTGTACATTCTTTTTTTTTTATTCTAAGTGGTGGAATTAATTATTCCTGCTCTGGATTTCAGTTTCACAAGCACAAAGGATTCACCGTTTACTGAGCACGGCCGTATCTGGGCTTTGTTAATTACTTTCACATTGCTGCTGCTTCATGATAACAGCATTCCACTGAAACACACCTGCACACTGCTACAACACTTACAAATGGGGAACAACAGAGACTAACATCTTTGTAATAACCCGAAAGGTCACCCGCGAATCCCATGTGCATGTGAGGTCAATTAGAAATTGGAGAAACAGCAGACAGTGTTCATAACACAGAGGACTACTATGTTAAGAGGTGATAGTCACGTAAGGAATGTCGATAATAAAAACTTTAGAATCAGAGGTACTTTATTAATCCCCGGAGGGAAATTCAAAAAGTTACAAAGCTCCTGAGTCATAGAAGTTTTTAGAAAGTAAAGCTGCAATAAGCTTAAACATGCAAAAATAAAGAAGAAGAATAAAGAAACCAAAAAATTCACAATCGGACCTTATTCCCATCCCCGGAGACGTCTCAGAAAATAGAGGTGGCTCTGTCCTTTGTCCATGATCTTTGACCAGTCCAGTCAATTGTCCAAAAACACCCCAAGGTATTTGCACTCATCCACCATGTCCACTTTGATCCCCTGGATGGAAACAGGGTCACCTGAGCTTTGTTCCTCCTGAAGTCCACCATCAGTTCCATAAAGTGAATATGCTTGTCTTGTGCTTTTGCTTGTTAGGTGTTAAATGATACAGATTGGACAGTTGAAGGACATTAAAATTCACAGTTTATTGGCACTGGGTGTGAAAATACTCCCTCAAAGGAGATGATTTAGGTCGTCCAAAGTGATCCTTCAGGCTCCTGATTCAGATTTTTAGGTGGAGAAGAGAAGGAGCCAATGTAGCAACCCACAATTTTCTTGATTTCATTATTTCAAGTTTAATATCCTTCATTCTGCAAAATGGAAAGATATCAATTACTAACTATGGTTATTGACATCAAATCAACATTGGCATTGTATCAACTGGGGACAGAGCAGAGACAGAGACAGTATCTGTAGATGTATGGAGAACAGAGAGAGAGAGAGAGAGAGAGAGAGAGAGAGAGAGACATGCAGAGAAATCTGAACTGCAGTTTGTCTAATCGATGAAGGGCTTGTTTATAGTGTTACTGCTGCTCATTGAAACATCTCCTTCCAGGAAACACTGACCACAGTGAGCGTCCGGGTGGAATACCTCCACTCCTCATCCATATCACACATCCATCCATCTCTGTCACACTGACATGGACTCAGTGTCCTTTTGCAAAGCTGGATGACAGTTTGCACACTGAGACGAGCATGAATGATGACGATAAAGAAACGGCAGGTTTTTGAAACTGTGTCTTTGCTGAGAGCTGGGTGAAAGACCGGACTGGCTGGTTAAAGGTGGAGTCTTGCTGTCTCCTCAAGTTTCCGGGTAACCAAAGGAGACTTCAGGGACTCGTTATTCAGTGTCAGAATCTCCTGGGGTCTGTGTGGCTTTACTCCAGCTTCTTCCCACAGTCATATGTACTGTATACACACATGCATATTAGAGGTTATGTTAATTGGAGACTCTACATTGATCATGGGTGTGAATATGAGTGTGTCTGGTTGTTTGTCTCTGTATGTTGCACTGTGATTGGATGGTGACCTGTCCAAGGTCAGCTGGGACTGACTCCACCACAACCCACGGCAACTGGTTTGGTAAAAAAATGCATATCAATATTACAACTTGTCAATTTATGTTTTGTTCATTGGTTGAATTAGACAATACTACAAGTGTAAAATTAATAAGTAACAGTATGACTGCAGGCCTGAGCCATGTGTTTGTGGTTGGATCTCCTGAAACAACATGGAAGCTATAATTAAAAAAGGGGCAATGAGTTGAATAATGTAAAGATCAATTGTTTTCAAATCAAAGGAACTGTATTTATTAATAATCACAGTCGATTTTATTCAATTATTGTAGCGACAAAATCATTTTGATTCAACTCCAAAACAATGGCTATGGTAAGGTAACATAAACTATCAAAATTACAAAACAAAAAATACTCTGAAAGAGAAATATCGACGTACAAATTGTAAAGAGAAATATCGACTTACAAATTGCGATGACAAAGACTATGGCTTGGAATCAGAATGCTCATGATATCGGTCAACAGACTAAGACACACTGGCACAAGACAAAGGGAAACACAGACTATTTAACAAGCTGAAGGAGGGGAAACAGGTGGAAACAATCAAGGTGGTGATGACAATCAGGACAATGGGAAACACCTGAAGGGAAGTGGGAAGCGACCTAACATGAGGAGGGTAGGGTTTCAAAATAAAACAGGAAATAATACCAAAACAGAAACAAGACATGACACTGTATGTTGCACTGTGATAGGATGGTGACCTGTCCAAGGTCAGCTGGGACTGACTCCACCACAACCCACGGCAGCTGGTTTGGTAAAATATGCATATCAATATTACAACTTGTCAATTTATGTTTTGGTCATTGGTTGAATTAGACAATACTACAAGTGTAAAATTAATAAGTAACAGTATGACTGCAGGCCTGAGCCATGTGTTTGTGGTTGGATCTCCTGAAACAACATGGAAGCTATAATTAAAAAAGGGGCAATGAGTTGAATAATGTAAAGAACAATTGTTTTCAAATCAAAGGAACTGTATTTGTTAATAATCACAGTTGATTTAATTCAATTATTGTAGCGACAAAATAATTTTGATTCAACTCTAATACATTTTAAATCATACTAAAGGGTTTATCTTAGCCAACACAACAAGTGCAATGACTATGTGTGTTTCTGTCTAACCTTTAAAGAGTTCATTGTTTCTTTGTTAGATTAGTTAGATCATTAATGATTATAATTAGTTAGAGCAAATGAAGAAACACCATGGTGGATAAGAGGAATTAAATAAATGTGAGGTAGATATAGAGACAAGTCAGGGCGAAGAGGGTTGTGTGTTTGAGACAGACACAGGCTGATGGAGGTGTAAAGGTCAAAGTAGAAGTCTGACCTTTGGTTTAAGTGACGCTGCTGGCATTTGCACTGAGTTTATCCAGGTACTCACAAACACACAGGACTTTAAGCAGGATGTCAGCTCGCCTCCTGCTGACTACTACAGAGAAACAGAGGTAGGTCTCCATGAAATGAGCTGCAGTTGCAGCTGCTGTTAACCCTCAGCTGAACACTGACAGCACCATCACTGTCTTTCAGTCCACCAGTGTATTTCTCTTTACGCTCAGTTCATCGAAGTGTATAATATAAATACACTTATAACACATTAATCTGCTCTCTATTAGACTGTGACCATCCAGATTTACATTTACAAGCACATTATGCTTTAAATAGATGGGACCAAGACAAATAAAGATTATCAATACAGCTACCTACACAGGAATCTGTGTAGGTATCAAAATCCCCAGACGCTGTCTCCTCTTCGGAAAACATGCTGGTGGGATTGAGGAGATCCCCAAAGTATTCCTTCCACCTCCAATTCAGTTGAGGTCAACAGCACCCCGCACTGCACTTCAGCTTGACAGCATCCCTCACCGCTGGTGACCACCAGCAGGTTCTGGGATTGTCGCTGCGACTAGCCCCAACAGCCTTGCAACCACAGCTCTGAACAGCCGCTTCGGCAATGGCAGCCTGGAACACTGACCACACATTCTCAATGTCCATCACTGCCTGTAGGACGTGAACGAAGCTCTGCTGGAGGTGGGAGTTGAAGATCACCCGGACAGGATACTCAGTGAAACGTCGGCCTAAGCGGTCCAAAGTACCAGGTGCACTTGTGGACATCCTTATGCTTGAACATGGTGTTCGTTATGGCCAAACTGTGACTAGCACAGAAGCCCAATAACTGAACATCCTTGATAGGGACACCTTCCAGTGTCTTTCCCAGGCTCTCCAAAAAGGGTGGATAATCTGAACTGCTGTTTGGTGCATAAGCACAAACCACAGACAGTATCCGTTCCCCTACGTGAAGGCGAAGGGAAGCTACCCTTTTGTCGACGGGGAAAACTCCAACACACAGCTAGAGAGTGGGGTGTTAACAGCAGGCCCACACCTGCCCTCCTCCTCTCACCCAGGTCAACTCCAGTATAGAAGAGGGTCCATCCCCACGGCCTAAACCACGCGCTGAGGTGAGGCCAACTATATCTAGCCAGTATCTCTCTACCTCCCACACCAGCTCAGGCTCCTTCCCAACCAGTGATGTTACATTCCATGTCCCTACAACCAGTTTAGGTAGCTGGGGATCAGACCGCCCCCATCTTTGCCTGCTGCCGAATCCACATTGCACCAGACCCATATGGCTCTCCCTATGTGTGGTGGGCCTGCGGGAAGACGGTGCCATGTCCCTGCTTCGGACTGAGCCTGACCGGGCCCCATGGACAAAGGCCCGGCCACCAGGTGCCTGCCTATGGGCCCAATCCCCATATGGATCTATTTGGACCATTCTTCGTCTGACCCTTCACCCAGAACCAATTTGCCATGGGAAACCCTACCAGGGGCTACAGCTCCTGGGAGGATGATAAATTAATATGGTACAAAAAGCTACAATGTAATATTGTGTCTAAAAAGCAAAGATCTCTCCTTGTGTTTTTATACAATATCAGAAGCACATGTTAGCATGGATTATGCATATTTTGTAAATCATGTCTTATAACTGAAGAGAGGAATGGGTCAACTGTATGGCATGAAAATAGACACACACAATATGTTTGAGGCTTGAATCAAACAGAATGATCTCATGATCTAATGATCAATTAATTCAGGGTTATAGAATTGGTAGTACTCTCTCAGAAAGCTCAAACTTTCCAGGGTGGAGTGGTTGCCTAGTAACCAGGGTCAGATAGCAAGCTTGTCAGGTGATCTGGGACTCTCACTCCACCTGATGATGATGAGGATGGTGTTGATGATGATGTGTGTAAGCAGATAGCACTTTCTAGATGATGTGGTCTCTGCTACTTTCTGAGTTCATTGTGATTTTTATCCAATTCTTTCTCGACACAGTAGCTGGTAACTTTTCAGTCTGCTATTAAATAATGAAAATGGCTCAACTGTGTTACAAAATACAAATGTACTTTATTTTTTCTTTTCACCATAAACAACAGGTTTTAAGTGCAAACTTGTAAATTGGATATTTTAAACTTCAGCTGTAAACAAAACTGTCACAAGTCTCAAAAGTGCAATTTAGAATTGATAAAGGAATTGCAAGTGACTCTCTCTGGTGACTGCATTTTAGTTAGGATGTCGTCTTTCACACGTGTATACATCATGGGGATAACTGTTTCGGTCAGATGTTTACATTGCACCATAACGTAGTGTGGATCGAGCACATGAACGAGCCGCTTGAAGCCTTCCTTTTCCACTACAGAGTACGGGCGTAAATCTTTGCAGACAAAAGTTGCGATGGCCTCTGTTATCTTTATAGCCCGCGGAGAAACGGCTGGTAATGTTAGTGAATCACTCAGTTTCTTTTGTTTTGCCCTGGACGGCTTGTTGTTGGAAGCTGACGTTAGCGTTGTGTGATACCTTGTCAAGTGGTTTCTGAAGTTTGTAGTATTTCTACAATAACTGAGCTCCGCTTGGCAGATCTTGCAAACCACTTTGGTTTTATCCATCTCTTTGTCCTTTGTTGTTTTAAATCCGAAATGGTTCCAGACGTCAGACTTAACTTGGGACGGCTTACTGAGCAGAGTTTTACCTGCGTCAGCCATCTTGCACGCTTGTGCACTTGAATGTCAACCGGAAACGCGCCACTGCTGCATCACGTACGATACTACTGGGGTTGACGATCTCATACCCTATGAAACGATATTGCAGAATTTGAATGAAATCGATCCAGAATCGATTAAATCGTTTTTTTTTACGCAGCCCTACCTATCACTACAGGGCTTTTTAAAATATTATTTCATAAAGTGGATAAATAGAATCCTAACAAGCAATGCCACTTAACAAGTGATCAAGATTGATTCTCGGTGTGAGAGGCGCATGTAATCTGCACAAAATGAGAAATTAGAGAATGAGATGAAGTCAGTGAATTTCTGCGAAGTTAAAGGAAAGCATCAGGTACAGAGGGCTCGGTTCATGTCCCCACATATTTAAAATATTTCTGTGTTTTCTCCTCTTTGTAGTTTCCTGAATGCTTTATGTAGCACTTTGAACTCGATTTATTTTAAACCCAAGGAGAAAATACCCAGTCATCTATTATGAGGCGGAACATGTAATTTAAATGAGTCTATACTGGCTGTAATGGCTTTTTGTTTACTCTTCTTTCTCTACCTTTCGACTATTTTCATTGTGAAGTTCATTGTCGTGTCTTGGGTATATTCAGTGTGAACACAGCCTCAATCATAATGTGTGCAGGACTCACCTGCAGTCAATACACATAATGTTGTTGGATTCCTCAGAGGCCACATGTTATTTGCATGCCAATAAAAGGGAGTCAGGAGCAATGTCGCCATAAAACATACACATTCTCGATGGTAAAGTGAGAGAGTGCAGAAACACTGCTATTGATCCCTACCAGACCTAATTAACATTATCGAACCAAGATGTATCACGCAACCTCTGGCTCCCTCTGTCTGTATCCACCACCTTGTAATTAGCAAACATTAGCTTTTACCACAAACATATTAGTTTTAAGCCGCAGGCACATTCACATCACTTGGCATGGAGGTGACATACATGACCCTGCCCCATCTGGAGGAAGGTTCATTAGCGTTTCTCTGGTTCGTTCTCCAACCGCGACTCATCCATCGTTCCTCAACATGTTCTTCTCCTCTGACATGCGAGGCACACTGTGATTGTTGAATATGGGCCATTGTCTGGTTCTTTGCTAATCTGGTTTTAATTGTGTTTCTAATCACACATCTCCAGAGCAAATCAGGAACTGGACCAAGTCTCTCCTCCATTCCCCCGCCCAACCTGCAGCGATTCTCCTTTTCTCATTAACAGTATTATGACAGCTCCCCAGCAATAATGGACCGCGAGATACCCACATTGTTGTGCAGTTAATAATCTCATCACACTACTCGCCGCTTTCACTTTGCCACTCTCCTCTTCTCGGTATTCTGCTTTCTTTCTTTCTAACAACACAAAATCATTATTCTGCTCACACCTCACTTCTGTCTGTCTGTCTGTCGCCGCCTTGGTTATTTAGCTCTCTGGGTGCTTACAAAAGACACCTATGTGAATCTGAAGCTGCCTCCACTGCCTACAGTTCTGAACTCGATGTGAGATGAGCAACAAGCGCTTGAAAAATACTGTTCATTTAAATGTTTTTAAATTGTTGCTTTGTTAATATGAGTTGGATCAGGCCATTATGTTCCCATATCAGATTAATGGTATGCCATTCAAAATACTCTTGATTATTATTTGTTTGTACAGATGATGATGGTAATTAATATTTATAATTCTTATTTGTTACATCATTAAAATACATCACTGAACATCAACTAACAGATTTGCCGTTACCGGTGTTTTAGAAAAGCATTACCTCATGATTGTCATGAATATATACACTTTGATATGCTCTGATATATTCAGAGCAAACAAACCATTTGAATGATGAAGTGAGCATCCTTCTGGATATTTGATGCTAAATTGTTTGAACAGGAAGGATTCCCTGTCCCTTTGCTATAAAGTTGTTACCATGGTAATAAGACAGTGTGTAACCTTGGGAGAAATGAATGCTTTCAAGAAGAGGACATTTATTAATTTTGTCCAGAGGGAATATGAAGGCAGAAAGAGGTGACACAATAACCTGCAGCAACAGGGAAGTACAGTTGGCGCTTAATGTTTAGTACAACTCACCATCATCTGCTGTCTGTGTGTAAACTGGCAGGTTTTATCCTTGTTTCACCTGTTTCCCTGTGATTTCTCTCCCAGTTCTGGATCCCTTGCCTGTTAAAACACCTGCCTGACTCACTCTTCAACACACCTGATTCCCAAGCTCCAGTCAATATGCCACACACACACACACACACACACACACACGCACACACACACACACACGCACAAATAAATACTGTATTTACAGTCATATTTTATACACATATTTATATTATATCCACATTTTAATGCTTCACATGGAAATGCAGAGTCTAACGTATATTTTTAATCTCCACTAGTATCGATTCTGATTATAAATATCTTTATACCAACTCAGCGGTTCATAAAAAAGGTATGCTATTAAATAATTCAACATTTCTTTCCAAAGCGGACACACAAAAACGTAAAGATTCATCTCGGTTTTCTTCTTGTATTGATGGTCCTCTGAGCCCTGCTGAGTTCTCTGATCCTCCTCACTTTGACAGGTACAACTTAATCAGGTGACCCATCAGGGGCCAACATCACCTCAGCTGCAGAGTTTCTATCTCCATTCTGGCTGACAGCTGGTTCCTCGTCCTCTGAGCCACCGCAGCCTGCAGATGCTTTTCCATCAGGCAGCTCTGGAATGAGATCAAGTGTATGAGCAGTGGCTGAGCCTGAGCCTCCTCCACTTTATGGACGTGGGTTTGTAACTGTTCTTCCGACTAGGAGTCCATCATGTTTTCAAATGACAACAGACACTGGGAAAAGCATGAAAAACAATCAATGACCCAGTCAATCACTAAATAAACCACCCATTTGTTATAGGGTATCGCTGAGCCTAAACTAGAAGTCTCACTGCTTCCAAAGTTACATCGTAAGAATCCTCAAATTTTTCTCCGTTTTGATGTATTTTCTGTGTAGTTGGAGCAACAGTGGTCTGATTTATCACATTCTGCCCTATTTGTCACTTCTTACCATCAGGAAGGGGCCGCTAGGGACCTATTCTACCCCGGATTCCCACAGGGACAAGTTTATACACGTTAATAACAAAATACCATTAAATAGTTGTCTCTTGTATTTGTTCACAGCCATCAACAGACACATACATGTGAAAGGCCTCTCATCCCTTATTTATTTCTGGTTATTTTCTCTCTTCTCTTTGTGGTTAATTTTACTATTTTTTTTGCTTCTGCAAGGAGACTCTAGTGAACGTCTGTCTGGAGAATGAATGTGTTGTTTCCTGTCTTGAATCCCAGTTTAATATTCATGACACCAAAGACAGTTTTTTTTTGTGTTTCCTGATAATATTGTTGATCCCATTTAAAGGCCCTGCTTCTGCTGTGCACAGGTGCTTCCTCTTCCTTCCTGATTAAACCTGCACTGACGACCATCTGGATATGTGCCGTCTCGACTTGACTGACATCTCTCTGACCGCCCTGTGCTGCACACTGCACATCCTGGTGGTGCTGGCTGCTTACAAAGTAAAATTAAGCAAAGTGCACCTGGATACTCAGCATGCACTGCTAATTTGCTTTTCTGCTCGCCTGATCCTCCCAACACTTTCATCACATCTCACACTCACATCTCACACTCCTGTCTCGTCTGTGCTGCTGCACACATGGTTCATTACCCCCACCCAGGCAATTATGACTTTTTTGTTCGTCTGTTTATTCGTATACAGGATTAGAAAGCACTGGCCGTGGCCAGGAAGATGCAAATTAGGTTAAAGAGCTGGGTCAAGATATTCTTTTATTGCCTTCCAAAAAATCTAAAAAAGAAACATGTAGTGATCTTAAAGTTTGAAAAAATAATCATGATAAAAATAATGATATTAATGATATTTATATTCATGTTTCTGAGTCACAGTAATCTGGATCTGCTGGAGGTTTGTGTTGTTTCTTGGTGGTTGATGCTGTGGTTCTCCTTTCCCCTCTTCCTGAGAGTGTCAGCTCCACAGACACACCTGCAATCTATCACCTGGTTGTTGCCTGCACACCTGCCTGTCTTCTGCTCGCCTGCTCTTCATCAACTCACTGACTCACTAAGTGTTATATCAACCAGTACAGCAGCGATCAGGCTGACCTCCAAGCTTTTTTCTTGTTGAACTGAATAATCACATTTTTGTATACACTGATATTATTAAAAAACAACACAAAAGCTAAACACAATAGTTGGAGATATGTGCTATACTTAGCACCATCCCAGTTTACCATCCAAAATTTCTGTCCGGAAGAGTTTGTTTCCTATGGGATTTACTCCTCGAAGTCATTGCTACAATATGGTCCATGTCAGCACCGTTGTCAAAACAGGCCATGCTACATAAGGTGAACTGGTTTTACCCATGGTAAACTATCATTTACACCGCATCTCTACATTGCTATACCTGATGCAGTGACATCAGGTATAGCGTATCCAGTGATGTCACCCAACAGAAGAGAATTGCTAAAAAGCATCAAACATTAGTGTAACCAATTTTAGGGATTTAAAAAGAATTACAGTATATAAATAGATCAAATTAATAATGGGACCAATATCAGAAAAAACTAAGTTCGCTAGGAGCCAATGTCGAGCAACCAATAATGATTCAGACAAGAAACTTGAGTTTGAGTAGCCACTCGTGTATTGCACAGAAAAATAAGAAAATGGCTACCTGGTAGAAAAATATACAATATACCAAAAATTACATAAAACAAAACATGTAAACAAAACAACCATAAAATGTCCAAAAAGTGTCAAACGAATGTCCAAAAAGAGTCCAAAAAAAAAGTGTGCACGTTGGGGCCCTTTAATAGTAAAGTGTTGTAGGTACCTGTTTCTCCCTTGAAACTCAGGAAGGTGTATGTATGTTTATGTGTGTGTGTTGCCTTCAATATGATCTGTCTTCACTCCTCTGGCTCGCCATCTGCCAAGATCTGGGTTTTCCCCGTCTCCTTAAAACCTGACCATTGCTCTGGGTAGACAAAATCAACCACTGTCGCTGTTGATGAGGCTCGCAGCGGCTCTGCAGGTGGAAAGGGACACTCGTGTAGCCGACGTAACTCCCCTCTTCTGCAAAGTCACTCGGCTCCGGACATCCAGTGAACGAGTGTGCTGAATTTTTGTCTTCTTCTTTTTTATGTTTAATCTCGTTTCTATCCCTCTTCCTTTCCTCGTGTCCTAGCTTTTAGCAGCTCGCTCTCTCGTGGCTCAAGTCCGGAAAACCCAGAAAACACTGCGCCGGCGCTGAACGTGATCTGCGCAACACCTGACTGGCTGCTAAGATCCAGAGCGCTGAATGGTGCATTCAAATACAATCGGACATCTGAACTTTTGCCGATACAACAAACATAATAACAATTCAATACTCTTCTTTTATTAATCCCAAGTGCGTTTCTTCACCTGGGTTACATTAGTTATTCCAATAACAGAAAATACTATGTCCAATCCAATCCCACTTTATTTGTACAGCACTTTAAAAGCAACTCATTTCATTTGCATCACCATAGCGCACAGCTGTCAGTCATGTGCAATCAGATACATCTGATACATATGTAGCTGATTAGATCATTATGTAAACCGTAATGACACATGATGGCTTATTTAATGCTGTATGAGGATGTAGCAAATAGACGAAGGAAGGAACAGATCTTCTGAGACCTGTTGCTGGTCTCTGATGAAGATGAGTGGACGTATAAGCCAGTTCCGACTGCCAAGAGCAGTCCTACAACACTGGGACCAACATTGGAGAGGAGAACACGCCGTAACAACGCATTGCCTGTGCCTCTTCAAGTGCTGACGACAGTCGGCTTCCTGGCAGCCGGCGACTTTCAACGGGAACGGGATTTCCTTGCCAACCTTCAGCAGCTTGATGACAGACGTATGACTAGGTATCAGTGGTTTATCACACTTATACATTAAATTTCCTTACACAGTGAGGGAACAGGCAAATAAAAAGTCTGGTTTGCCAAATGTAATCGGTGTTATTGACTGTGCTCATATTGCTACAAGGGCACCCAGTGAGAACAAATTTGCTTTCGTAAATCGAAAGCATTCTCATTCGCTCAATGTCCAAATCATCTGTGATACGGATATGTCATTAACCAGTTTTGTGGCTCGGTGGCCTGGTTCAACTCATGACTCGTTCAGAGGAACGGTAGTGGTAGATGAAGATTTGAGGCCGGAGCTCTACGTGATGGTTGGCTTGTAGGTAAGGGAATTTGGTAATGCAGAGATCATAAATACACGTTTTTATCTTGTACACATTTCAAGGTTTATTCATCCAGTGGTCTTCCAGGTGACAGTGGATACCCCCTGAAGCGTTGGCTGCTCACCTCGTTCACCAACCCGCAGAGGAGCGCCATTACAACTTGGGCCACAGCCAGACGTGCACTGTCATGGAGTGCACCATCGGGCTCCTGAAGGGCAGGTGGTGCTACCTTGATACCACAGGGGGAAGATGTGTTATAAGCCTGAAGAAGTAAGCCAATTTTGTGCTGGCGTGTGCTGTGCTCCGCAATCTGGCACAGCAAAGAAACGTGCCGTTACCCCCTTATGACGGCCCTGAACACGACCCCGACCCCTTTCCCCTGGCATTTGAGCCAGATGCGCCTGCTGCGGGTCAGAAGGGAAAATGCAATGCACAGCTTCAGGAGACAAACACAACAGATATGAACAATGATGAACTTAGATCAGTGAGCACATGTTTAATTTCGTTTATGGTGTTGATGGTGTCTGCAGGACTGAGCCTCACGGAGATCACACTGGCCCCACTGGAACACGCAGCAGCTACAAGAGATATTTGTTTTGTTAATGAAAATAAAAAAACAGCTTTCTAAATGAGCTCTGTTTACTTCTTGTAAGTGCTGAATAATAATGAATTAGATTTAAACCAGTTTCCAATAAAGCAGAGTAACGCCTTACCGGTTGTTCCTGTGCCAGCATCTATGTCCCCCAACACCACTCAAGTGGGTTTCGCCGATCACTGCGGCCAACCATTCTTCCTGTGGTGTCAGATCTGCTAAGCGTTTCCTCCACCCATGGCATAGACACTCCGTAGGGGTAATGACGGTCTTTCTTTGGCGTCCACCTTAATGTTGGACCACTTCTTTTTTTATTTCGTCCACTGTCGGACCTTGTGAAGAAGCAGCGTTTAAGGCATCTGTCACAAGCTGCCATTCTGCAGCCTTTTTGGCATTAGAGATGCCAACATTTTGACCACTGAATAAAATTGTCTTCCTTGAGGACACTTGATCCATTAAAACTTCTACCTTACAGTTTCTCTTCTCTGCTCTTTTCTCCATTGCCATGCCATGACACCTTTTTTGGGAATTCATTGTGCTCCACTGCACTGACAGTTTTTCAAATAAGTGCACGTGACATCTGCCAGTGCCATTGAGTAATTGGGTATAGCGGATCAAGGGATTTCACCCCACATTAGTTATAACAGAATGTATATATATATATATATATATGTATAATTCTGTTTTTTAATTTATATTTTTTTTAATGAGGGAAAAAAAGCTTCTTAATTATATTCAGTGAGGTTGCCAGGTGGTTTAATGTAGCATTAGCAGTACTGCCGGCATTGTACTAGTCAGAATATGAAACTAGTTGAAAACAATGCTGAATTTTTATAATGCTCATAAAAAAAATCAATTTGTAAGAGAACAAGTATTACACAAATTACACACAAATAACAGGTTTTTATTAAACATGGGTCTTGACCTCGACTCTGGTGAAAACTAATTGCCATTTATTCTGTCACTTTGCTTAACAACATCCAATCTGCAGTCGGTAGCAGGAGTTAAGGAGAACAACATTCATGCTGGACAGGGTTAGAAAGTCATCAGCAGTACCATGCAACTAAAGCATTGCTATTATGAAGCTAATTGTAGACTCAGTAAACGAGTAATCACTTATTAGAGTAGCCTGAGTTCACTGCTCAAAACAACGTGACGCAATATCCGAGTCGTGTTGGGTGTAAGGTCAAAAAGCAGACCAGATGTGTTGACCCACTCAGAATTACAACAAACACTGGCTCTCATCTAAAAAGTGTGTGTAGGGGGGTCCTCCTCTCCATCATTCAAATATCTTCAAACCTTTCAGGTAACAGGCTGCTGAGCATGTGTCTGGCGGGGATTATAGCAGGTAAACGGGGGATTTAACATAATGTAGGCCAAGGCTGTTTAGGCTTCAACAGAATATGGGGTCATGTAAACATTGCTGTGGCAACCGATCCACTGTGGGAGGAAGTGATAAGGGATTTAAGAGGGAGTGAGCTGTCTAATCCCTATAATTTGACTCCCTACGCCTCTCTCCTGCTTTCTCTCTCTCTTTCAATCCCTTCCCTCGTTTTTCCTCCCCTGCTGTGCCTGTTTTCACCATTTTCTTTCTTATTGCTTCTCTCATTCTTCCTCTCTGTCATTGTCCGTTTCTCCCTTTCCTGCAGCTGTGACCTTTAAGGGGATGGACGAAGTGAGGAAACACCACATAGATGTTTGACTTTCATTAAAGTAAAATCACTACTGAAATGTGTCGAACCAAACTAATCCAGCATCTCAAGGTAAACAAATATTACAAGAGTTTGCACAAACTGTAGATGTATGAAATTATGAAGGGTGGTCTGAAAAGAGAGTAGGTGAAGGTTCAAGAGACACTGATCAAATTTAACATGAAGGCAGAAGACAACAGAAGTTAACTCAGATTAACTCCATGGTGGATTTAATCTATTTATCAAATTTATCAAATACCCTACTATCAATGGCACAAATGTCATTCTCATTAATTATAAATAAAAATAAACTGGGCAATGTAAAAACTTAAGAGACAGTTCAATGAAATTGAATGGAATCCATTGATTTGCTCCAGTCTCCTATTTATGCTTGCTTAGTCATGTTAAATGATTTCATAGCACTTCTTCAAAATGCATGCAGCCAACTGATTTATTCATGACAATAAATCAAACTGAATTGAAGCTGACACTGAAAGAGGGCAGGATGACTCTTCCATAAATCTGCAGGAAAGGAGGTCATGAGGCTATAGTGATATAGCTATGTATAGCTAAGTTTATACAAGAAGGACAACTTACCCAGGGACTCTTCACATATCTCTGTTATTACACCGCTGCCATTGTCCAGCCTTCATTCTTCATATTGTTTTCCATCTCTTTTGTTACACTAAAGCTTTTAACCTCTTTGGTAATTGCTGCGTAGAAGCAGCATAAACACATGCCACTCCAGACACATTCAGCTTAATATGTTATTAGACTGAGGACAGATGTACATACTAAAATGAAGTGGCGGCAATTGAAGTTCATTGGTTAAAATGTGACAGTTGCTGAACTTGAAAAAAATGCATTTAAATCCCTTTTGTAAAAGTATTCAAATGTTATTTTTAAAATCAGAAGACTATCACCGTTGCTGTTAATGACCCCTGTGGTGCGTATGTTCCAACCAGCTGGATGTCCCCACAGCATCAGGACTGTGACTGCCTGGCTGTTTGTCAGCAGAATATACAGGGAGACTGAGTCTGTAGATGATTAATACACTGGATTGCTGATACAGTGCAGCTTCTGACCTTTGCCTCCTCAAAGTGTTGCTAAAGGATGCTGTGGCTGTTTGAGACCAGCAGCAACTGACAACCTCCTCTTAAGGTGAGTTACTGCTGAAATCACTGTGGTCTAGAGAAAACAAACAGAAATGCTGACACATGGGATAAGCCTGATTGCAAAAAGTTACAAAAAATAAACTACCTCTGGATTTTGCTATTGGCTTGGTTTGTTTTCAATGCTCTGAAATGACATATGACTTATAAAGGTGTTATGGGTCAAATTCATTCAAACGTCTGTGGAAGGTCCCCACTTGGCAGCCCCATTAATACACATTTCCCCTAGGTGAATGCCATTTCTAAGCTCCTGTGGATTTAGCTCATAGTCTTGTGGACTGTGTGGTCACATATTATAGGAAGCTTATGAATGTTTTATCTTTCAAAATGGGCCTCTATGTGATTTCAATCGTTAAAGATACTTTCAAACTTGAAAATTAAAATCTGTGTTGCATATTATCCAAATATTGAAATTTTCCAACAACACAAACTGAGCTTCCAATTAGATTTGTAGTGACAGTAACTTCACGTTTGCTTTCATGCATCATGGCCTGGTTTGTGTGTGTAGGGAAATGTGAGTAAAACAGTGCAGGGTTCTTGTAGGCAGTGGTGATTGGGTGATCGCTGGCAGGTGTGTTGATTGCAGATCCAGCTCAGGTGTGCAGAGAGAGAAGGCAACAAAGCAGGGAGGGGGAGGGGGAAACAAAAACACACCAGGAACTCATCATTCACACTAAAAATCAAAAAAATAAACAAAAACACACACTTCCAGGCACACAGAACAGGGACTGTGACAGTCATGTAGATAAATGTTTACCTAGTTGGGTATAGGACGATTCCTCCTGCAGAAAATTATGATATGCTGAGTCTACTATATTCATAATTTATAAAATGTAGCAATGAGTCTTTAATCATTACTACGGCCCTCTCTATCCCCATACACACCACACATTGTTTCACACACACAGACACACACACACACACACACATACAAAGAGCTGCATATGTGCCTTACAGCTGAAAGCAGTTCCACATTTTACTGACAGGCAGACTGATTAGCCTGCAGCTGCTCTGCCCTGACCCATCTATCATAACGTGAGAGAAATCCAGGCACAAAGTTGTGAGGGGGTACTAATGAGTGACAGAGCAGAAGAGTGGTGCAGGCTCTGGTCCACTCCATCACTCATCATCAGGACTGTGTGTGTGTGTGTGTGTGTGTGTGTGTGTGTGTGTGAGAGTGAGAAAGAGTGGGTTGAAAAATCAGGGATGGAGTGAGCTACCAACAGTGAAGTACACCATCTATCTTAAATATGAGACGCTGGTCATTAGACCATGTGAAAGAAGGGAAAAGTAGAAAAAATATGTAAAGCTAATGTAGAATTAGGGAATTTTGGTTCCTTGTTGCTGCAAATGGGTAGAGCTGTAGTAGAGGTCCATCGTTTCACAAAGCCGTTGAATGTAATTCGTATTATTCAATCAATCATCAATCAATCAAATTTTATTTGTATAGCCCATATTCACAAATTGCAATTTGCCTCATATGGCTTTAACAAAGTGTACAGGGTGTGACATCCCCTGACCTATTATTGGTAAAGAAATGTCGGTTATGTGATATTAGAGGCAGGTAATTTTGATCTGAAGTTTCTTATGTGTTCAGATAATTATCTCTCACCACCTGCCAGTGGACTATGTTGACTATTTCCACTGCTACTTGTGTCACACATTAACAACAAAGGTTACTTTATGGATGTTGTACTTTTGTGTAGTGATATTGTGACCCAATGTGTGGTTATTCAGTAGTTATTCCCATAAAGCACATCACCAAGCAAACCATGCAGGTGGGGTTAAATGTGTCTAAAATGTGTTTCGGTATTGCTATATAACAGTAATAGTAACGGGAGAATCCAAGTCTTCACTTAAGTGCAGCAAGTTGAAAGTTATCCGTATTTTCCTGTATTTCCTGCATGGGCTCAGAAATCATAAAAGAACTGGCTCCAGAATCTAAGAATGAAGGAGAAGGCTGTGTTACTTGCCCTGGAGTAACACCTGGAAACCTCATCTGGCGTCGATCTGCTAGCAGGCATCGATACGGATACCTATGTCCACCAAATCATCAAAAACTTGGGGCAGGTAGCGGTGAATTAGTTCATCTTTGATATCCTCAGACAGACCATTTAAGAAGACATAGAGTGTTTCATGATTCCAACCAAAAGCTGCGGCCAGGGTGCAAAAACGAATAGCGTAGCCAGAAACTGACTGGTGTCCCTTATGGATCTGTAGAACCTCTCTGGCACCGTCTCTTGCCTGCTCAGAGCGGTTGAAGACCTTCTCCGTAGAAAACAGAGAGTAGTTTCCCCGAATGGCCTAGTTCCCAGGCCAAGCACTTGTAGCCACTGCCCTCAGTTGCTTGGAGATGTCATCAAGCTGGGCTTGGTGCTTCTCCAGCATTGCACCATGTATGTCAGCATGTCCAGCACAGATCAGATTTAAGTTGATGTGGATCTGCTGGGTCCATGACTGGTCAGACTGTACTGTTAAGTTTCGAACAGGAAGGTAGGCCCAAATGCAGATCCGTTCTTGAAAATGTATTCCACAAAAAACACAAAAACAGGAAGCGACTGTTTTAACAGTTAATGGTCAAAAAGCAAAGTCCAAAAAAGAAAACAAGAATCACTGCTTCAAACAAAAATCACAGCACTCTCAAAAAGCCAAGGCAACAACACATAACTGATCTTCCACAAGGTCAGGAAAGGCAAAAATACAAAACTTCAAAAAACAAATCTGTCAGAAACTCTAATTCCTCCATACCTTCCACAGAACACAGAGCACAAGAGAAGACAGTCTGACAGAAACCTAGTAAGGAGGGGTATATATATGTGGGTGGACAATTAGCCGATGGAGAGCAGGTGGGAAGCAGAATAGACAAAGACAGGAAGTAGGGGTGGAGCAACCAAAACATATGGTGGACCAAAACAAAAGTAACAGGAAGAACCAAGAGGAACCAACAGAGGGCAGCAACCAAAAAATAGTGTCTCTCAAGCAGATCCTTAGATGCCCATTAGTCCAGCCTCTGTGGTACGAGGTCTGGGAATCATACTTATCAGAAGATGGGCAGTAATCAAGATGCATCCCCTCCCACTTCAAGGCAATGTATTAATTTGCATTCAACACAAGCAAAAAATGTTTAGGACATCCTCCTTGTTCTGAAACGTTGGGTTCTATGTTACTGTGTCAGGGTCTGAAATAAAATACATTCATATAGTCCAGCATGGATCCTAACATGTGAAACTGCCACTGTCTTCTGACTTTTCATATGACTGCACTGTGACTGCAAGTGTCCATCAAAAAGCTTTTACTCCGTTTTGACTCACTGTTTCTATGGATACCAGAAATTTCAAAACTCTCAGAGTTTCTCTAGATTTGTGTCAGTAGAAAATCAGGCATTAATCTCTTGAAACGACAAGAGTTTCTGCAATGTGTGTATCTATTTCCATTGTTTCTGTCATAAGATGTAACGCTTTACATCTCGTACTTTATATCTGCCATTTATGTCAGAAATCCTTCAGATCAATATGCTCTTTCAGACACAATCCGTTTGAGGCTAAAAGAACAAAAGCTGGATCTTCTGAGCTGAATACTGTTCAATACAACCGTAGTACTGACTTCACTGTGGATGTAAGGGGAGCTAGTTGGACGTCTCTGACTACTGATAAAATGGGTTTCCGGATGAGCTCCTTAGACCTCTGTAGCCACAGAGAGACAGGAATCGACCTGGGACGTGTTCATATGCTCCAACATTAACCAGTTGCCGTTTATAAGAAAGTTTAGACTATTTTGCGTAACAGGAAAACATGTTTCTTTTTTTGTCCAAACTTCAGACATCAGGTTTCAGTACAGAAATTGGACTCTTATCTACCTTTTGATTAAATAAGACTTGCTGTTTCTTCGTACATTTAAATTAATGGCCTGGCAAAGGAGAAATATCAACACCGATTTGCAAAATCAATAAAAATGACAAGCATCCAGCCAGACATTCAAGTTACCTTGATTCTTATCGACTCCCACTACCAGCACAGTTTCTATTACAGTGTTTAACATAAACTGCGGCAACACACTTAAAAGCAGTAGTCTGAAGAAAGTCCACCACATGTTGCACATTATTACGCAACATGAAGTGGAATGTGGAGCCCAATAACCAAACTGTTGGTATAATTTATGAAAATGACTTTCTGATTACCTGCAACATCATTTCAATTGGCTCCAACATAGTG
Organism: Trinectes maculatus; assembly: GCA_016785345.1. Classification (NCBI taxonomy): domain Eukaryota; kingdom Metazoa; phylum Chordata; class Actinopteri; order Pleuronectiformes; family Achiridae; genus Trinectes; species Trinectes maculatus. Next base: position 544,946 of record JAFBJQ010003275.1, read on the forward strand.
TTTCTATTGCTTTTTGTTTACCTTGGTCCCACCTACACATGCACTGATGTGATTGTTGAATGCAAACATTGTGCAGCACCAGAGGGGAAATATCGTTAAATGAAAATCTGATTTCAGGCAGTACATGTGTCAAATTAAGTAGGTGACACTGATTGTTCTGTGTTATATAAGACACAATATTCCCTCCAGACCACTACCTGTAATCCACTTGCAAATGTTATTACTGACTGAGCATAAATAGTAAGACATAACAGTTATGTTTACCACTTGTTAGACCCTTTCTATATGTATGGGTGTTTTCACTGGCTCTGCACAAGATGCATGAGTATTTATAACACACATATCTGTGACTTTTTTCAATTTTCCTGGAGATTTAACCACAAACCCCTTCACTAACCTTAACCACTGACCGAGAAATCTGCCTTTTCCCAAGTGGGGACACGGCTTCACACCTTTGTTGCCATGTTAGACGAGCTGTCCTCCATTTCACTTCTGCTTGGTTTGAAATATGTCCTATTTTGTCCGCCTTTGACAGACAGATACACACACACACACACATGATCACACTTTATCCATATCCATTTACTCCTCCACTGTGTGTGTGTGTGTGTGTTGATTTCAGTGGATATCTATATCCAGTAGATAGCTTTCACAAGCTTTGGTGAAAGATATTTCTGTTGAGGGGCTAAGGCACGATGGTATTCTGTGTTTATTTGATCAGTTTCCATGTAATGTATCAAGATCTATGTATACATTTGTAAAAATAAGACGTTCTCTGGCTTTGTTCAGCCAGAGATGGGACTTGTCCCACTCCCATCAGACCTGGCACTGGGACTTTTCCTGCATGTTTTGGACTTGGTGGTGACTTTGGCCTAGTTTCTTCACTCTCTCTCCCTCAGTGTGCATCGGCCTCATTTGCCTTCTCTCTGTCAAAATGGATAATTTTCTTGAGTTACTGGTAACTCAAGTAAATGATCCATGGCGACAGATAGGTGTCAGCTCCAGCTTCATCATTATGGGTAGTTGAGAAGTAAGACATGCTTTATCCACATTTATATTTATGAATTTGTGTTCATTGATTCTCCTCCTTAATTGGATCTGTCCATGAATTTTCTTCCTGCTGGCGCTAAGAGCCACATTGGCCTCGTCCCAGTCCTTGGTGTGGTCTGCTCCTCAGTCGTCTTGGAGACTGTCTCTCACTGAACAGATCGGATGAAGCAGATGCATGCTGTTCCACAGGCACTGAAGATGGAGTCAGGGAAACATCTGTCACTGCCTCTATCCTCAGGACCGTCTGGTCTTTAATCATCTCTGTTGACTGGGTTTCAGCTGATAGACAAGTCAGAGCAGCTTCCTCTGCTTCCAGACTATATGTAGACGATAGTCTATATTACGCAATAATATGTATAGTAGAATAAGGACAGATAAAGCAAGCCAGTAAAGAGATTAAAGAAGGCTTACTAATTTTTTAGCAATTAACATGCGGCTCTGCTTGTGTGGGCTCATGAGATGCATTTGAAACAGACACATGGTCCATATTCACACAAATCATCACAACTGGCCTGTGAATACGCACATGCTGAATCCATATTTGACAATACCGATGGTCAGGATTTGTGACACTTTCGATAAATTACGAAATGATCCCACATTATGAGAATTTCGACTTTACTGATCATACGTCGTACAAAAGGAAACGTTTTACAAGTTGGACAATTATCGCCCATCTGGTGAAAACGATTATCGAACATGTCAGATGTTCAGGATTTAGAATCGGGACGATCGCATCAGTAGTTTCTGAGTGAAACACGCTGCTGTCAGAGGTAGTACATGGGTGAGTGGGAGATAAGGCTTGTTGGTGTGTGGTCAGAACACAAGTGCCTGAACAACATGGAAAGAAAGTCGATTTAAATATGTTTTACTGTTATGGTCTCTGTTAGAGCAATAAGTGAAAATGCCTAATTGTTGACTGTTGACTAACCCTAACCCTAACCCTAAACCTAACCCTAACCCTAACCCTAACCCCATCTGATGACATGAACAGCAAGCGGCCCTCTTTTAAACTGCGTACTGTGTTAATCTTTGTATTCAGTTCCCTCCCACAAGCTTCAGTCCTCGTCCTGATTCGACATCAAGTTTACGCTCTTGATTAATTTCTCTGTTTGTGCTGTCAGAGACAGTCAGATGGCCAGATCGTCTTGGCAGGACAATTCATTTCCTCAGACACTTCCCATTCTAGCTCACATAGGCCCCTACTCATCAATGAAAGCCAGACACTGGGAAATGGGCCATGAATTTCGGTTCAGTGTGTTTGTGCTCATGTGTGCGTGTTCCAGCTGTGCACGCACGCATCCCCATCAGCCCATTTTTTTTTGACAGCTTACATTATTGGCTGTGAGCGAATGCAATTGGGGCCACAATCTGTGCAGCTGTATGTGCGACATTGTAGTCATGTGAAGGTTTGACTCTTTGACAGTGGTGAGATTGTGTGACTGTGAACGCGTGGGAGCATGCTGTATGTGTGTTCTTTGACAAGTTGCGTTTGGATTGTGTGATTATGTGCAGTCTGAATATAGGGCTCAGCCTGTGTACAGTTTTCGACAGGTAGCTACAACACTGACCACAACACCTGCATTTTTATTTTCGAACAGACCATGTGGTTTTGGGCATGATCAATTAATTAAACAGTGTTTGCCGTACATTTTGACTGTTTACAACGTCCCACAGAAAAGATGTGATCTGGAAGTCAACTGTTGTATTAGGGGTAATGCACTAAACTGACAGATCATTGTTCTAATTAGCTAGTTAATGACAAAGTCAACAAAAAGGGGATGAGTTTTTCTTTTGTACAAGATTTCTCAGACTAATCCATGAATTTTATTCCAAATTAGGTGACGTCGTCTAACTCGTCCATGACTTGGCCATTAGTGTTTTATCTTTTGGGAAAGCTTAGATTAAATTGCATTATAATTTGACCTCGCTGGTATTGTTGATATAGCTTGTCCCTCTCACACAGAGCTTGCTCATGTCTGCACTGACTACTCTACATTTTGTTGTTGCATTTATTTTTTTGGCGGCTGTGATGGTCACCAAATTTATTAGATTTGTCCCTGTGGATCCCTCAGGTGCTGCTGAATTAAAATGAGCATTTAATGAGTTGCCCCCCAATTATTTATGTGTAATCAGAATACATTAGGTCTTAAAAAGAAAATTGATTTTTGGAGGAATAGCAATTACCTGTTTTTTAAAAAAAAAACAGGGTACCATGCTGCATATCCACGCACTTTAATTAATCAGGCAAAGCTGAGGCAGGCAAAACAGAAGACAGGTGTACGACATGGACTGAAAAACTCCAGCAGCTGACATTTTTTAAAATTCCTTTTCCTGTAGCAGATCAAAAATTGAACCATGATTACAACACAGCACTAAAGGGAAGCGGAGGAGGGCGATAGATCAGGTCTATAAGACATCTCTCTCTCTTTCTCTCTCTCTCTCGCTATCCACCTGTGTGTGTGTGTGTGTGTGTGTGTGTGTGTGTTGTAATTGAAATAAATGGTTGCTGTTGACAGGTGAGATGCTCATCTTGTGTGTATCTCCAGACATATAGCACGTGGGTGAAAGGCTTTGGCCCTGTGGCACCGCTGTGACACAATGAAGACAAAGCATTTAGCATTTCTGTTCTCCCCTTTGGCCACAGAATAGAATTCCACACACTGATCTGTGACCTTCAGCACATATGAACTCATTTGTCATGCAACTGGCGATCAAAGCTCTTTGTGGGAAGTGACACCAGCAGATTCACTCTTTTACTGAGCTGACTCTAGATATAGAAATGTAAGTGTCCACCATTCTCAGAGTCTGACCTGTCATTTCACTGCCTAAAAGTATTACTTACCTCAGCTGTACAGTCACAGATTACTGCAAACAACACTGAGCATCACAACTTCTGATCATTAGTCACCATGTATACTGGCTGCATCTCTTTTCTCTGCAGGGACAGCACTTTATACACGCATGGGCACACACACACACACACACACACACACACACACACACACACACACACACACACACAGACAGTGTGAGCAACATTTTTTCCCTGTGGCCTGTTGTGTGTGTGAATTGATGGTCCAGAGAAGATAAAATGGACTCCTCCGGGTAAAAACAGCTTCACTTAATTTCTCTCTGTCCCCTTTTGCGATGTGTGTGTGTGTGTGTGTGTGTGTGTGTGTGCGCGCGTGTGTGTGTGTGTGCGTAGGTGATAAATCCATCAGCTGGGAAACAGATCAGTGTTTTTTTTTTTTTACTGTCCAAACCACCACATCCTTCTTATTTCCTCATCCTGTTGTCACATTGTAAACTATCTCTCCATCTTGTCACCCTCTCACTCTCTAAATGTATTTTTCCTAAATCCATTTCTTCTTCACTGCTTGATAATCCCGTTTTCTTCTTCTTCACTCCCTGCTTCTGTCTCCTCTGCTTTTTCTTACTTCTTTCAACCCCGCACCCCGACTCCTGCATATGATCACATTATATTCTCCCTCTCCTGTCCACTCTTCTCTTTATCCTCCGCATTCTCCATCCTCCACCTTGTCTTCCACCACTTCACTGCAGGTTCCTGCTGGCTGCCAGTAACATGCTTTCTCACCATTAGCTACAAGCTTTCCCACTCTTTCCCACCCTCTCTCCCCATCTCCATGTTGCCTCATTTACCCTCGATCCATTCCACCACATTCCACTATTATTCCATCTTCTTCTTATTCCTCCTCTCCAGCTGCTCCTCATTTACCGAGACTCATCTGGTGAGGAGGATGGAATGGCACTGAAAAAAGGCCAAAGAAAGAACTCAGAATTGCAGTGCTCTTATTGGGATTCGCCAGAAGCGAGGTGGCCACCTCGCTTTCAGTGACACCCTGAGAGACCATGAAATTGGACCTGGTAAAGGACTGGTGGCACCACAAGGTCACAATATTAAAACGAAAACAGTGATCTGAAGTTAAGGTGGATGCCAAAATAGGTTGACACCGACAGATCATCTGTGCTGCGAGGGGTGGAAAGGGCCAATCAGAACTCACAGCACAGGAGGAAAATAATAATAAATAATAATAATAATGATAATCGGTGAGTCCTGAGTCCTGAGTGGTGCTGTGGCAGAGGGAGAAGGGCACAATGACGATGGTCACAGAAACAACCTGCGACTCAAGTTCAGCGTCACCTTATTCGAAACTCATCTCTGTACTTCCAAGTTAAGAAAGATCATTTAGAAGACTGATTTTTTCAATGAACAATAAACAGAAATGTCTCCTTTAGCTCCTGCGTGTTCCTGTGTACCAGTGGTGACCCCCGCGAGGTGGAGGAGCAGTTCGGTATGGGGCGTATATGATCGCTTCAGGGCAGCGCCACCTGCCCTTCACGAGCCCAGTGATGCGCTCCATGACAGCACGTGACAATACAATATCAATCAATCAAGCAATCAATCAAGTCGACCAAATTCCAAGTTACCAATGTAACCCACTTATAGTAGATACACTGAATAGCTAGGTCCGAAAGGAGCTCATTTAGACCTGAACAGCCAAACAATGAACAACACTCACCACAACATAATGTGCAACAGTACACTCTTTAGTGAGTATTTCACAATAAAGGTTTACAACATTTGTATAAACAAGGATATAGAAAATAACAAAGAAAATAAAATGGCGCCTTTAAAATAATAAGTCCTGTTTCCCTTAGTACCGGTACTGTTTTGTGTCTTTTTGTCTAATAGGGTGATTAGAGTTGTGCTTTAACCCCTCTCGAATGTGGTGCAATCCTGCCAACCAGGTTGGCCCTACCACCGATTGGAGTTAGTGACGAA